>JBBPKN010000012.1:0-143055 GCA_038089275.1 Pulveroboletus cf. rosaemariae
GCTTCTCTGAGGTATAAGTACTGTAGTTCTGTATCTTGTACCTCAGTATGAATATCGACAAAAACACCAGAACCCTCTTGTTGTCATCCTCACACTGCACAAGCCCTTGGGTTTACTCTGACCCTCCAGATTATCCCGGAATATCTCCGAGACTACACGATATCCTCAAAGGAGTCATAAAGCCTCACTCCCATGACTGGCCTTGTTACCCACCCCAACACCTACATAAATTGGGACAACAGAGAAGTGCAAGGGCACACCCCATAAGGTGAAGCCGAGTCCTGTTTGACCATTGAAACCCTTCCCAGATATCCCCGAAATTCCCCAAAGCATCCAGAGTTCTGATCTACCTTCAGCATCAAGGTTTTCAATTACAAAAGGAACTGGTTAAAAGTATACTCATCTTGGTATAGGTTTTAACAGTCTCTTTGAGAAGAATGGAAAGTTTTAACAGTATATTCATACTCTCACTTGCACTTCCCTTGCCATCACATAAGGATTGGCCTCCACTGACACTCAATACTCAACTCCAAACCACCTGCATGCTTGGCACACTCATGGGTGATCCCTCTGAAATCTTTGGAACTTCATTCCATCTCTTGTGTCAGCTGTCAGGATATGAACACCAATGACACCATCACAATCCCACACTCTTCTGGGTATTCAACCCCTAAGTTAACTTAGTTCTTATGGCACAAGCTCCTTACAGCCCCTGCTGTTCTGAGTCACTCCAAGTCACTCCGATGCTCCTATGATGTCAGTCACAGGCTCCTGTCACTTGACAAACATGCACCTAGATTTGACTTCTAACTCTTGTCTCTGGCATTCCCCTATTTCCAACTCTGGGCCCTCCAGAATGGCTGTAATCTCCTACTATCAGATAGTGTCACCAGCCCTTATGGATCCTCGAATGCAGCTTAGGTTATGGTCCCTTACCAATGGGCATCACTCCCTTCACTTTTCTGCTCTTCTACGGCTTCTGACTCCAGTTCTCCGACACTTTATTGTCACCTGGTAATCCTTGATGGAAAACCACTTCCCACCACTCTGGACTATTTCAATCACTCTTATGCCTAGATCTAGCCACAGCAGTCTAAGCATTCCCCAGCCACTTTTCCGGCCCCTTCTTGACAAGTCACTCCAGGATTGCTAATAGGCAATCATCAACCTCTAGCATTGGTTCTCTACTTCTAGGCGACCCATTTCTGGCCATCAGTCCTAGCCTTTCGAGACTCAATCTCCTAAGCACAACAGGTCTATTAAACCTATATCCATTGTCTTCCCAATCTCCGGCACCATCTTCCGGGCATCCCAATCATTACAACCCCCATTGGACACCTTGTCCTATTTTGGACTTGGAAGCCCCAACACTCCAATCTTTCCACTTGCTTCTGCCCTTTCAATTTCACCTCTTCTGCTCAAGCTATCGGACCTCCACAAACTCTACAAGACTGTTGGCTTCACTCTGTCAATGCCTAGCATCACCCCCTGCTGGATAGTTTGTGTTCACTGATTCTAGAACACCACTAACTCACCCACTGTGGTCCATTGACCCCGGATATTGAGTAGTACCTTGTCTGTTCACTGGATACCACATGCCAGCATCCCATGTACCCCTGTAGCTCTGTACCACTCCAGTCCCAGCTAACTCTGATCTTGAACCACAGCTTTTATTGTCATGCTCTGGTAGTTATGATGCTGTTGCCTAAGAAGACCTCTGTCCGCCTCCGACCCCCTCCGAACTTGTAGCATTAGACCATTGTTCTTCATTGTCCTTGGCACCTTTGCCACCTGCTCCTTATTCTTGTGGCCAAGGTACACCCACCTTGCCAGATAACCAGGCCTCAGAAGCACCACCCCTCTTCTCTGCTGTTCACTGTGTTCCCATACTTTCTCTTGCATACCACAAACCTCTTGCCTGCTCCAGGTACCTCTGTCCTTTTCTGTCTCCTTGGAAAAGTTCACACTTCTGTCGTGACTGTGCCACACTTACCATTCCTCCCTGCTTGTGGTGGGTTGCGTGTTGTTTTCGGTTTGATCTGGTTCTCTGCTTGGATCCTTTCTAACTGTTTGGCAGAATTGTTCTGCACCTCTTCATTTCTTGCCCAGGATATCCTTGCTCTTCAGCCATGGTTCCTGATGACTCTGTTTCCTGCTCGTGGGTAATTCCTTCTGTCCTGAATATTGTCTCCGGACCTGTCCTTCTGTTTTCCCTGGGTATTCTTTCCCCATTGGCCTTCTGCAGTTCTGTGTCTCCTGGGACTTCTTTTGTTTTGAGTCTCCCTTCCTGGGTGATGTTTCTGCTCTTTTGTTCAGTGTCTCCCTTTCTGGGTGATGTTTCTGCTTTTCTGCATCTCCTGGAAATGCTGCCTCTTTCTTCAGAACCCTTCTGTGCTCCTCCAATAATTGCCTTGGGAAGTCCTTGTTCTTCAGGCCTTGTTCCAATGGCTTTGCTCCTCTTTGCCTTCCATTTCCATTCCTTCTGCCCTGCCATCCAGGACTTGTTCTTTCATTTTCCCTGGATTCTCCTTTTCCTTTGGGGATTTTTCTGCTCTTTCTGCTTTCCCTGGAACTTCCCCATTCTTGCACCATCCTTTGGTGGACCTTTCCTTTTGACCCCCCTCCTGTCCTTCCAGATCTTTCTGGGTCTCACCTGCTCTGCCTTATGCTGCCCCTGGCACCTTTCCTGGCTGTCTCTTAGTCGATGATGGGACATCGACCTTGGGGCGGAAATACCATCTAGTGACCACACTGGGTACTGCTGCTTGCACCTAGCAATCCGGTTCCCCTTACACTTGCCTTTCCCTCCATTCTCTGGTCCCTTTTGCCACCATACCCAGGCCACCTGGTCAACTGCCTACCTTCATGCAATGACCAGACATGCTCTGCACCGATTGCCCCCTTTGACCACCTTACCACTAGTGCAGTACCTGACTCCTACCTATATTGACTATACCTAGCTCCGATTATTCCAGGTCATCTCTGGCTCTCCCCGGAGTAGCCCACCTCCTTCCCCTAGTTGCTGCACCAAGACAATGTGCAATTTAACATATATACAAACATCTGTTGTGATTAGGAGGCGAGGCCAGTGAGCTACTCTCAGCAGAACATCTACTCCTCTGGGTCTTCTCTGGCCCCCACCATGATATCCTCTGGCTCTGTTCCAGCCCTGAGTTTGGCCACAAAAACCTGCATTCCCTCTCCGGCTCCCCAACCTCTGTGCCCCCCCCCACTGAGCATTATGTTCGCTTACATGAACACCAGACCCTGCCCTGAGATATCCTTTCTGGTGGCCCTCTTTTGTCTGGATCTTGACCAGATCATGAAGAAGCCTGTTCTGCTCCCTTAAGTTCTGATAAATTAGCCCACCAACCTCATGGATTGCATTGGCCACCAATCCATTCCCTGTCACACCAACTTCCTGGGCTGCCTTGTTAAGGGTAGTGAGGTTCTGGACTCCTTCCGCTATTCCAACCTGTACCCTGCCCCTATCTCTTTGACTAGAGTTCATTCCCCCTAATTCCATTAAGGTACCAGCCTTGTATGTCTCAACTCTGCACCTCCTTCTTTCCTGATTTTTGGCCATTATGAGGGCCATTCCATCATCAGAACAGAGAGTGAGCTGGTTATCTGACCAGAAGTAGAGATCTGGAAATCCAGCCATGATAAAGCAGGAAAATAAGCACCAACTGTTTTCTTGGGACCTTTATCTTCCTTAAGCCAACTCCACACTAACCCTGACTCTAACCGAGTACAGAATCCATTTGCTCTCAATTATCATGCTTAGTTCCCTTTGGAAGTACACAAACCTCCCTCAACCTCACTCTAGATCTGACCCTTTGGACATTTTTTGATCATTATTTGACTATCAGACTCTAGTCTAATTTCTGATTTTCTCTCCGGATGTTATTCCAAAGCTCCAAAACTCTCTGCTTCTACCCTTCATTCCTCTTCAGTTTCCCTGTCCTTATGGCAGAAGTGACCATTTTTTACATCAGGTTTTAATCTCACCCCTTTGGGGAATTCGGCTATCTTTTCCATCTGTTCTTGGCTGTCCATTTGTCCTCCTTATCGCCCATGACCGCCCAAGGTGTCACTTACCTGGTCATGAGATTTCTTTTGACAGGTTATTACAATTTGCGGGAACCTTACTTTCCAGACTTCCTCTGCATGTTCTCTGAACTTGTTTACTCAAGGCTTGAAGCCTTCACTTCAGAAGACAACTGAAGTAGCTGCTACACTACTCTAGTACCATTATGTCTTCCTCATCATCCATTTCTGCCCCCTTCTGGATCCCCATCCTAAGCTCTGCTACCTCTCCCACCACCTCTTCCTCTTCACCATCTTCTGGCCCACTCTCTGCATCCTCTCCACCCACCTTCCACACAGGATTGAGGATGTTGACCAGCCGTGCTAGCAGCCAGTTCTTCCTCCTCATCTCCCGCACCACCCACTCCCCTACCTCCCATATGGTTGCTGCCAGCAGGCAACAGCCCTCTGCCACCTGCTCGGCACTGCCTTCTGTTCCCTCTGAGCGAGCCCTCTTTTCAGACTGCTCCTTCTCTGCATTCCTCCAATGCTGCTTCCACATCAGCTTCTCCTCCCCAGGGCATTCACACCTTGCCTTGGCCTCTTGACAGGCCAAGCATGATATAGACTTCCCCATGCCCACCTCACACTCCATTCCTCTATCCATGCACCTCTGGTATGCCAGTGCCTCCTCCACCCTCTGCTTCCCTTTGCTGTTGCTGGGCCCTGCTTGGGCCTGCACTCACACTGCCTATGATCATCAGTGGCGCTACTCACGAAATAACAACTGTGATATGCACCTTTTCTTGAGCAGCTGTCTCTGCCATCCTCTGGACCCTCTTGGCTTCCTTGGCCTGCCTTCAGGCAGCCTCCTCTGCTGCTTTCTGGGCCTCTTCTGCCCTCCTTCATTCCTCCTCCTTCCTCGCCTTTGCACGCCTCTTGCACTTGGCATATTTGGCATCACCCAATGCCTCGTCATCATCGGCACACTCCGCAATGTGTTTGTCAGCCCAGCCCAGGAGATCTTCGAATGAGGCCATCTTATTGTAATGAAGGAAGGATGAGCCACCATTGAAGTCCCCATTTTTATTCATGAGCAAGCTAAGTAACTCCGCTTTTCCATACCATGGTAACTGAACAGGGTCACATGCTCGTTGCCTCCACAACCCTCCAATCTACCCTCATTATTACCAAAGCACACAGTCACATGCCCATTTCCACACTATTGCAGATTACCTGTCCATATCCTCCGCACCCTGGGCCAATGGCCTTCAAGGGTTCAGGCCTAAGAGGGGGAATACTGTTATATCCCGGACCTTCAACCCGAACTCCAACCCCATCCTGACCTGGCTTGCAATTGGTCTTCACACCTATCTTCCCCAGCTATGCATGTGTACTCCTGCCCCTCAGCATTAAACACTCCCCCGGACTTCTGTGCCCACTCCGCCCATCCCACTTCCAGTCTATCTCTGCTCCAGTTAAGTATTACCCTAGTTCCCCTTCATCATCTCCAGACCTTCCCACTATAACTCTGTTACTGTTCCCAGTCAGCCACCATTACCATCATTGTTACTATTCCCATTCCATTCCTGTTCCTAGCTCTCCCCTGTTTCATCCTGTCACCTTTTAGTTTCAGTCTGACATGATTGGACATTGTCTCTCAACATCTCCATTTGTTTCCTAGATACCTAGACATCTGCTTTGCTTCTAAGCCTGCACCTGTCTCATCTCATTACACTCCTAGATAGTTCTGCTTCTCTGAGGTATAAGTACTGTAATTCTGTATCTTGTATCTCAGTACAAATATCGACAAAAACACCAGAACTCTCTTGTTGTCATCCTCACACTGCACAAGCCCTTGGGCCTACTCTAACCCTCCAGGTTACTCCAGAATACCTCCGAGACTACATGATATTCTCAAAGGAGTCATAAAGCCTCACCCCCATGACTGGCCTTGTCACCCACCCCAACACCTACGTAAATTGGGACAACAGAGAAGTGCAAGGGCGCACCCCATAAGGTGAAGCCAAGTCCTGTTCAACCATTGAAACCCTTCCCAGATATCCCCAGAATTCCCCAGAGCATCCGGAGTTCTGATCTACCTCCAGCATCAAGGTTTTCAATTACAAGAGGAACTGGTTAAAAGTATACTCATCTCAATATAGGTTTTAACAGTCTCTTTGAGAAGAATGGAAAGTTTTAACAGAATCCAGCCATGATAAAGCAGAAAAATGAGTGCCAACTTTTTTCCTTGGAAACTTATCTTTCTTGAGCCAACTCTGCACTAACCCTGACTCTAACTGAGTACAGAATCCATTCACCCTCAATCATTGTGTTTTAGTTCCCTTTGAAAATAAATGAACCTTCCTCAACTTTACCCTAGACCTGACCCTTCCAACATTTGTTTTGATCATCATTTGACTATCAGACTCTAGTCTAATTTCTGACCTTCTCTTCAGAAGTTATTCCAAAGCCCCGAAACTCTCTGCTTCTACCTCCTTTATTCCTTTTCAGTTTCCTGTCCTTATGGCAGAAGCAACTGTTTTTGACATCAGGTTTTAATCTTGCCCCTTTGGGAAATTCAGCTATTTCTTCCATTCATTCTTGGCTGTCCATTTGTCCTTCTTATCACCTCATGACTGCCCAAGGTATCACTTACCTGGTTATGAGATTTCATTTTGACAGGTTATTACAATTTGTGGAAATCTTACTTTCCAGACTTATTCCACATGTTCTCCAAACTTGTTCACTCAAGGCTCAAAGCCTTCACTTCAGAAGTCATTAACCCCTTTTTGTATCCTTATTTCCAGCTCCCTGGTTCATTCCCGAACCCTGACCTCTGTTACAAAGACAACTGGAGTAGTTACTACACTACTTTAGTACCATTATGTCTTCATCTTTGTCCCTTTTCACCTTCTTCTGGATCTTCATCCCAAGCTCCACTACCTCTTCTGCCACCTGCTTAGCACTGCCCTCTGTTTCCTCTGAGCAAGCCCTTTTTTCAGGCCACTCCTCCTCTGCATTTCTCCAATGCCACTTTCACATTGACTTCTCCTTTCTAGGGCATTCACACCTTACCTTGGCCTCTTGACAGGCCAAGCACGACATGGACTTCCCCATGCCCACCTTGCACTCCATCTCCCTATCTGCACACCTCCAGCACACCAGTGCCTCCTCTGCCCACTGTTTCCCTTTGTCATTGCTAGGCCCCACTTAAACCTGCACTCGCACCATCTGTGGATCATCAGTAGTGCTACTCACAGAATAACAACCATGGTACTCACCTTTTCTTGGGCAGTGGCCTCTGCCATCCTCTGGGTCCTCTGGGCCTCCTTGGCCTGCCTTTGAGCAGCCTCCTCTGCTGCCTTCTGGGCCTCTTCCACCCTCCTCCATTTCTTCTCCTTCCTCACCTTCATGCATCTCTTGTGCTCAGTGTATTTGGTGTTGCTCAATGCCTCATCATTGTCAGTGCATTCTGTGAGGCATTTGTCAGCCCAGGCCATGAGATCATCAAAGAAGGCCATGTTATTGTAATGAAAAAAGGACAAGCTATCATTGAAGTTCCCATTTTTATTTATGAGCAAGCCAAGAAACTCTGCTCTTCCACTCCATTGTAACTACACAAGATTATGTGCTCATTGCCTCCACAACCCTCTGTTCTACCCCTGATGTTACCAAAGTGCATGATCACATGCCCATTACCTGTTATAAACATTTTAACATACTCCAGGGGTACTCTGGATAACTCCAGAGTGGACAGGGCTTGGCTTCACCTTATGTGGTGCACCCTTATGCTAGTACCAAGTGCCCCAATTTTTGGAGGGGTCAGAAACTATCAGAGGTTCAGAATTGGCCATAGGGCTTTTTCCCAACAAGAGGCACAATGTCAAGCCATGGAATAAGTTGAGGGACTTTAGAGTAGGGTATGATGTCAAGTCATGAGGCAGAAGGGATCTGGGGGGAAATCATAATATTGTATTATGGTTGATATTCAAACTGAAGTACAAGATATCAAACTCCAGTACTTATACCTCAGGGAGACAGATTATCTAAGGAGGGAATGGAGATATAAAAGGAGTTGTCTCATAAGCAAAGCAGGTGCCAATGCATCCTGGATACAAATGGAGATGTCAGAGGAGACAATGTCAAATAATGTTAAACTGAAACTAAGTGATGACAGGGAAAAGCATGGCACAAAGGAACAGGAACAGAAAGTGAGGTCAGAGGAACAACAGAGTTGTATCAGAATGGTACAGAGTTAGTATAGGTAAAGTTGTAATCAATCATTAGATAGGAGAAGATGGAGGTAAAGGAAACTAGGAAACACACAGCTTAAAGCATAGAAGCAACTGGAGTTGCATCAGAGACATAGTGGAGTTGATGCATTGGCATGGGATGTGACAGTATTTCCCTCTTAAGGCCTGAACCCCTGAAGGCTGTGAAGCATGTGCTCTTGATGAATAAGTGAGCAGAGTGGGCATTGGGGTTTAGCTGGCCAGAAAACCATGAAAGCAAATACCACCCCAGAGACTTCCACACTAGTATCCCTCATCATGTCTTCATTCACTGACATTCACACCTGGTCTGATGAGTGCCTGGAGGAGTGTGTTGAAGACAAAGAGGAGCTTGATGATATGAAGTATGCCAAGCAGAAGTGGTGGGGAAAAGTGAGGAGAGAGGAGAAGGCTCAGAAGAAAGCAGAGGAGGCTTGAAAAGCAGTGGCAGCAGTCCAGAAATGGGTGAGTATTGAAAATGGGGTCAGAATCTAGCACTCTAACACTGGCTTAGGTGGAGGAACTTCATCAAGCCCAGGAGGTGGGGTTGAGTAACAGCAATGGCAAAAGGAGAGCAGAAGAGGGACCAGGGTGCCAGAGGTGCAACGAACAGGAACTGGGGTGCCAGGTGGGCCCAGGCAAGTTGACATCATGCCTTGCCTGTATAGAGGCAAAGGTGAGGTATGTACACCCTGGCCAGGAGAAGCCAGAGAGAAAGCAGAGATGGAAGGTGGGAGAGGAAGGGATGCCTAATAGCAGGGCAGACTCAAAGAAGACAGAGGAGGATCTTTAGCAGGTGGCTGAGGGCTGTCACCTGATAGGGGCATCAATAAGGGAGGTGGGCCAGAAGATACGGCAAGAGGCCAAATGCAAGAACTGGCTGCTAGAGTAGCTGGTTGATGCATTGGGAATGGCATGGGTAGAGGAGACCAGAGAAGCCAGGAGTTTGGAGAGCAAGGATGGGAAGGTGGACAAGGTGGCAGTGAAGCTGTTGAAACTTTGTGTGGAGGTTGGCAAAATTTCTGTGATAGACAAGGAAATCAAAAAGATGATCTTAGAATAGGTAGAGAGTCTTGTGATTAGATCACTAGAACCACTACAGTTGGTTAATCATAAGATAGCCCAGGTTTATCTGGGTAATGGAGATGAAACTCCTTAATGATCTCAAAAGCATGCCCTAATTCAGTGGCAAGAAGCCACAAGGTCTCCTTATCAGTATCCTCATAACCTAACCACTTAACCAAATATAGTAATTTGCAGTTCCTTCACCTATAATCTATCTTTGAGTCTAGGATTTCGGAAATCTCAAACTCTGGTTCACCATTGATCTTAACTGGGGGTGGAGGTGGTTGCATGTGATCTGGGATCATGTTGGGGACAGAGAGTTCAAGTTGAGAAACATGAAAGACCAGATGAATGGACTTCATGTTCTCTGGAAGATGAAGTGTGAAGAATAGCAAGCCCACCTGAGTGATAATGGAATAAAGACCTAAGTTCTTTTTGGTGAGTTTCTTGGAAGGCCATGTAGTTCTAAAGTACTTAGCCTTAATGAATACCTGGTCACCTACTTTAAAGGCCAGTGCCAGAGATTATTGGGCATCTGCAGGTCCTTGGTATCTGACTTGGGCAGCAGCTACTTCTTCATGAAGGAAGGCATGAAGAGAGTCAAGGTCTATGGTGTATTCTTGAGCTCAGGTGGAGGTAAGATCACATTTCGGGTGCACAGAGATGTTCAGATGGTAGCCCTTGTTTGTGAAGAAAGGGGAAACACCTGTGGTAGCATTAGGGGCATTGTTATAAGTGAACTCCATGAGGGGCAGGAGTTTGGACCAGTTGTCCTGCTAATAGTTGCAATAAATATGTAGATACTGCTCCAGGGTTTGGTTCATTCACTCAGTTTGACCATCACCCTCCAGATAATACCTGGAGGTGAAGTGGAGACAGATATTGAGGGCTTAACTCAGAGAATGGAAGAAATGGAAAACAAACTTGGAACCTCAATTGGAGGTGATATGGGAGGGAACTCCATGTTTGGAAAACACATGGAGTAAGAAGAGTTTAGCAAGCTCTGGGGAGGTCACCTTGTTATCTGTAGAAATGAAGATGCACTGCTTCAATAGACAATCTACCACAACAAGAATGGCGAAGTGACTGGAGGAAGCTGGGAGCTGTTCAATGAAATCCATAAAGATGGAATTCCATGGCTTTTCTGGAATGGGGAGCTGCTTGAGGAAACCATAGGGTTTGTGACAGGGTACCTTAGCATAGGCACAAGCTGTACATGAAGAAACATATTCCTTGACAAATGCTCAAATGCCAGGCCAGGTATACTCTTGGTGAATGAGCTCCAGTGTCCAATTCTAACTGAAGTGTCCAGATAAGGGGTTGTCATGCTTGTAGCAGAGGACCCAGAGTCAGAGGTTGGAAACATTAGGGACATAGATGCAGTTGTCCAAATGCAAGAAACCTCCTGGGTCTCTAGATCAATAAGAGTCAGACAGGAGAATACTGGAACAGTGGATAGAGGCAGTAGAGTCAGAAGGGAGTGCCAAGATGATGTCATGATGGAGGATTTCAATGTCAAAGAGGGATGCAGACTGAAAGACCAGAGATGCTAGAAAGAAAGCCTGGAGGAATGCAGTGAGTTGTTCCTGTGTGAACATGGGCCAGAAGTTATGCAGATTGATGAGGGCATAGTCACCATTCCCTGCACTGGGATAGACATCCCATTGTCTAGTTAGAGCATTAGGTTTAGCACCTAAATGGCCAGGGCAAAAACAGATGATCAGATTAAACTGAGAGAGAAACTCCAACCACTGGGCTTGCCAGCAGGTCAGAAGTTTAGACATAGTGAAATATTCCAGGTTCTTATGATCAATGATGACATTTACCAGAGAACTGGAACCTTCAAGGTAATGACACCAGGTCTTGAATGCAGTGAAAATAGCAAGAAGCTCCTTATCATGAGTGTCATAATTGAGTTCCAGCACAGTGAGCATACAGGAATAGAAAGCAACAGGGCAGACCTTGTCATCTGGGGACTGGAGTGAGAGGATTCCAGCTATGGCATAGTTGGAGGTGTTAGTCTCAATGATGAAAGGAGCATCGGGGACCCAATGGGTCAAAATAGAAGTGGAAGTAAAAGCATTCTTGAGGAACTAGAAAGCAGTGCAACAAGAAGCATCAAAATCCCAATGAACAGACTTGCGGGTGAGGCAAGTCAGGAGAACAATGATATCAGAGTAGCCCTGGATGAAGCAGTGGTAGAAGTTAGCAAAACCAAGGAAGAACTGGATATCTCTAATCTTGCAAGGCTCAGGCCAATCCAGGATGGATTAAACCTTGTCAGGGGACATTGTGAGCCCAGAAGAAGAGAGTAAATATCCAAGATACTCAGTGGAATTGGTATGGAATTCACATTTCTCAGGTTTGGCAAAGAGGCTGTGCTTCTGAAGGTGGCAGAGGACTTCACAGACATGCTCAGTATGTGATGTCCAGTCAGTGGAGAAAATTAGGATATCATCCAAGTAAACAATTACCAAAACATCAAGAAGATCAGCAAAGATAGAATTGACAAACTGCTGGAAAGCTGCAGGGGCATTGGTGAGCCCAAATGGCATGACAAGCCACTCATAGGAGCCATAGCATGTATGAAAAGAGGTTTTTCACTTGTTGCCCTTAGCAATACAAACTAAATGATAAGCATGCCTAAGGTCAAGTTTGGTATAGACAGTTGCACAGCTCAGAGTATCAAGGAGGTCGGAGATATGTGGAAGGGGTTAGCGGTCTTTCTTTGTGATCTTGTTGAGGCCTCAGAAATCTACACATAACCAAAGGGATCTGTCCTTCTTCTGGACAAAGAGGACAGGAGTAGTGTGAGCAGATGTGGAGAGTCAGATGAAACCAGTAGCAAGATGTTTGTCCAGGAAAGTCCTGAGTACTTCAAGCTCAGAGGGTGATAGAGAATAGGTGGTGCCAACAGGTGGTGAGGTATCTTTTTCCAGCTTGATCTTCAGGTCAAATTTGCAGTGAGAGGCAAGAGTAGATGCCTTGCTTTTGCTAAACACATCAGCAAAGTCATGGTATTCCTGGGGAACACTGAAAAGGTCAGCTGGAGGAGAAGCAACAGAAGCAGAATGGAGATAACTCTCCAGGGGTCGGAGCTATAGATAGAATGGGACTGAGCCATTAAGGCTACAGGTATGTGTGAATGCTGATGAGCTAAGTAGCTTGATTGACAGAGGTTTGGGGTCATGGGAACATAGTGAATTGGGTTCGGAGTCAGCTTGGGTTGGAGAAACTGGAGGCTGCAGAGGTAAGCTCAGGGGTGTTGGCATGTTTGGTTCAGATGATCAGAATAAGATACAACTTGATACCCAGTCAATCAATGGATTATAGTGGGCAAGCCAGTTATGTCCTAGAACAAGAGAACTAGATTCATCCAATGGAGTGACATAGAATATCATCAGAGTGATATCACCAGTGTCAAAACAAACAAAAAGATCAATGGCATTTATAATCATAGAATTGGAAGAGTCATCAAACAGTTGGAGCTGCAACAGAGGAATGGAATAAGTTAGAAGATTGTAAGTACTGACTAACTTGGTATCTACAAAGCAGTCTGAAGAACCAGAGTCAATCAGGGTGGAAAATGGAGGAATTTCATGTGAAACAAGGGTAATGAAAGGCATAAGTGAAGCATTATCTAACAGAACAGACATGTTAAGTTTAACCTCCAGTAAAGCACAGGAAGGATTAATGCAACCTCCAGCCCATGCAGAGTTTCAAAGGCTGTGGACTATTTTTTCACCTTTGAGACAGAGGCCTCTGGTTTGGTTTCTGGAGTGGAGGTTTTGGCACCATGAGCTTTGGCCACCTTGGAGGAAGACTTGGGGCAGTCCTTTGCTATATGCCCCACAATTCCACAGAACAAACAGAGGTGATTCTCCAGTTGATGCTTGCATTCTTCAGTAGTGAGCTTACTGTCCTTATCAAGCTTGGATGATAAGTCCTGTTTCTGGGGAATGGACAACTTGGAGGAGCTGGAGTAATTAGCCGACTTGCTCCTTGATTTATTAGGACTGGAGGTTGAAGCAAAGGATATGGCAGGTTTATCAGAGGACTTGGACAGGTGAGACAACTTTTCTTGTTGGCTGAGTTCAGATTTGTGCTCCCAGTAGCAAGCATCAATGGTCTGTGCCAGCTGGCACAGCTCAATAAGTGTCAGTGGCTTGCCAACATGGGAAAGATCATCTTTGATGTGGTCTGGCAGATCATTATAGAAATAGTGGCAGAGGGCACCTTCTCTGCTACATATTTGTTGATTCATTAACCATCCTTCATAGTCAACTGGTCTAGCTGGTGCTCTGCATCTCTGACTGGGTCATGGGGTCCAAAGTTGGTCCAGAGTTCCTGAATGAACTCCTTATAATTGTCCATCCACAAGAGGCAGAAGTCAGGGTTTTTGGTAAGGAGGAGGTCAGGCTCAAACCATTCCAATGCCATGCCCTTAAGGTAGGACTGAGCATAAGTGACCTTGGCTCAGTCATTGGCAAAGGCTTTGGGACAATCCTGGAAATTTAATTTGCACTGCACTAGAAAAATGTGGAGCTTCTGGGAATCAGTTCCATCAAACTGGTCTGGTTCCCATACTTTGGTTCACTGCAATGTTTCAGGGGTATGACAGGAAGAGCAAGCTAATCCATGGATGGCGCTAGTGAGATCAGTAATAGTGTCATGGTGAATGGGAATAGGTTCCAGGTCTGGAAAAGATTCAGGGTCATCCTTCAGAATATCAGAATACTTATCAGAGGGGTTATCTCTGGGTTCATTTGGTACTCCTGGCTGGGTGCCACAATTGTCAGGGGTGTAGGGAGGTTGAGAAACCTTGGAATCATCAGGGACTTCATCAACTTGAGCACTAGATATGAACAAATGGGAGGGAGCAGGAGTCTGTGAGGCCAAGCCTGGTGTGTGGTGAGCAGAGAAGCTCTTAAACTGATCTAGGACAGTGTGGGAGTGAGCTCTGGTTACACAGATAGACATAATAGCAGTACCAGCACAAGTGGAAGTTTGAATATACTATTATAAATGTTTCAACATATTTGTTACGAGTGATATTGAATGGTGTGCAGAAGAGCAATATAACCCTAATGAAGGGCTTTGGTGTCAATATCAGTGTGTGAGAGTAAAGCAATAGTGTATATGAGTGAACACTGTACTAGATGATACAAGTGCTCAAGACTAGGGCTTAAGACATGCTAATGTTACAGTATTTATACAGTATAGAATGGCGCATGGACCAAGACCCTGATGGGAGAATTCCCACAGACCCTGAGGCACCATCAAATGGAAAAGAAGCACTTGTGAGAATAGCCAATCAGCTAAAAGGAATGAGGCTTCTAAAATGGAAGAACAACAGAAATGAAATGCAGGCTGAAGACATGAGGCTAACCCTATGCCCTGGGTCTAGACCTGTCATGTGACCCATCACATGCCTAGATAAGATAAAAGATTAGATAACCATGTGAAAAGATAAGATAAGGTCATGTGATTAAAAAATGAAAAATGCAGACTATAACACTATCCCCTTTTTAGATCTCGGATTCCAGACAAGACATCCATAATGGTTGAACTTCTGTGTAGTTGTGATATGGTTTAAAAAATGAACGGAACAATTGTTGATCCAATACAAAGAGATGACATGGTGCAGAAGGATAAAGTTTGTGGAATTCTTTAATAAGCTCTGGAGAATTAGCAAGATCTTCTTTTGTTTGCCATGTTTGATCTATATCACTATATCCAGTCCAATGAACCAGATATTCCAGCTTGCCTTTGCAAATTCTAGAATCCACAATATGATCAACTTCATATTCTTCATGCCCATCTTCAGTAATGACAATTGGATCTGGTGTGAGAATGTCTTGTTTATTCAAAGAAGGAAGATATGATTTGATTCGTGAAATATTGACTGTGGAATGGATTTTCATGGTTGTCGGCAGTTTAAAACGAACTGCATGAGGAATAACCTCTAATATTTCAAAAGGCCCAATCCATTTCTTGGTCAATTTGCAAGAGAGATAGGGAAGCAATAGATTTTTTGTGGAAAGCAGCACTAATTGACCTTTTTTATATGCTGGTATGCTTGTTTTGTTTTGCTTTTCCATTCTTTTTTTTGTATTTTCTAATGCTTTCTTGACTTCCTTGAATGTTTTTGACATATCTCGAAGAAAAAGAGATGAAGGAACTGTATTAGGTGGTGCTTCAAAACCCATTTGTGGATGATAAGTTTTGGTGATTTCGAAAGGTGTTGTTTTAGTGGACATGGAATAAGAATTGTTATAATGGTATTCAGTCATTTTAATCCAGTCGGCCCACTGTTCCTGCCTTTTAGCAATAAAGTTCCTTAAATAATTTTCCATTTCCCTATTGATTTATTCCATTTGCCCATCTGTTCTTGGGTGATAAGCTGTAGAAATCTTCTGCTTGATTTAAAGAATTTCATTAAGCTGTCTGAAGAATTCTGAAACAAATTGGGGTCCATGATCAGAAACTATCATAGAAGGAAGTCCATGCCTGGACCAGACATGGTCTCTGAAAAGTTCTGCAGTATCTAAAGAAGAAATTGAAGAAGAACATGGAATAAAAATGACTTCTTTTGAAAACTGATCCACTACCACCATTATAGCATTGAAGTTCTTTGAAGAAGGTAACCCGGTAACAAAATCCACTGATATATCTTTCCAGGGTAATAATGCAGTGGAAAGAGGTTTAACTGGAATAATAGACTCTGATCCCTTAGATGTAGCACATGAAAAACAATGAGAAACAAAAGAGGCTACATTTTCCTTGAGACCAGGCCAATAATAAAATCTTGCTATGGCATGTCTAGTTCAGTCTTGACCTGAATGACCACCTAGCAGAGAAAAATGAAACAAATTAAAAGCTTCTATTTGTAAATCTTTTGGAATGAAAATTTGATTGTTTTGATTTAAATAAACCTTGTTTTCTGGACTATAACACCAGTGGGGAGAAAGGTGAAGATCCACTGATGCAGCTTGAACTTGAGAAAAGAAAGAAGAAGAGAAGCTAATAGCACATTGAAAAACAGAAGAAGGAAACATAGTGATTTGTTTGTTGATATCTGGTTTATTGTCAAAATGATCTTGTTTTCTTGATAAAGCATCTGCTCAACCATTAGAAGAGCCTGGTTTATAAATCATCTTGAAATTAAATTCGGCAAGAGTCGCCTGCCAATGAGCTTGATAAGGAGATAAGTCTTGCAGCTGTTTCCAATATTCCAGATTTTTATAATCAGTCCAAATTTCAAATTCGGTGTGATCAATAAGATAATGATGCCAATTCCAAAGTGCCTGAATGATAGCAAGGAGTTCCTTGTCATAGATTGGATAATTCAATTCTGCTGCATCCAAGGAATGGGAAATAAATGCTGCAGGTTGCCAGAGACCATTTTCTTGTTAATAAGACAAGACTGCACTGATAGCAACATCCAATGCATCTGTTTCAATGTGCACTGGTTTGGAAGAATCCAGATAACATAGGAGGGGGTCTGATGTCAAGATCTCTTTGAGACGAACAAACGCTGTCATGCAAGCAGCAGTCCATTCAAATTTAACATCTTTTTTTGTGAGAGAGTTGAGAGGGCATGCGATGTTGGCAAAATTAGAAACAAATCTTCGATAATAATTTGCTAGACCTAAAAATGCTTGGACTTGTTTGACTATTCTGGGAATAGGCCAGTTGCAAACAGCACTGGTCTTGTTTAACTGCATTTGTACCCCCTTTTTAGATACAACCATTCCCAAATAATCAACCTATGACTGAGCAAAATGACATTTTGATGGTTTAAGGAAAAGGTCATTGTCACGAAGACAACCTAATACTTGAGCAACTATTTCCAGATGCTGTTCTTTTGTCTTGTTTCTGGTAAAGATCATGATGTCATCAATGTAAATTACCACATGTTCCCACATATTGTGGAAAATATCATTAACCATGGCTTGAAAAGTACTTGGCAAATTGCACATGCCAAAGTACATGACCAGTGGTTCAAAAGCACCTATAGGAGTATTGAATGCTTCTTTACATTCATCACCTTCCTTCATTTGTATATTGTTGTAACCCCATCGAAGATCTAGGGTTGTAAACATGTCTGTGCCATTTAACCGATCAATTAGCATAGAAATTAGAGGAAGGGGATAATTGTTTTTTATTATATACTTATTGAGATAACAATAATTGATTACCATTTGTTTTCCACCATCTTTCTTGCTGATGAAAAACACTGGTGATGTTTGAGGTGATTTTGATGACCTAATATATCCTTTTTTCATTTCTTTGTCAACAAATTCTCACACTTCTTTTATTTCTTCATTAGATAAAGGAATGATATGACCTTTCTTTGGCACAAAATTTTCTTTTAATTCAATGCCATGATCCCATGATTTTCTTGTAGGCATTTGCTCTGATTCATATTGGGAAAAAATGGGTAAAAATTCCCATAATTCTTGTGGTAACTCCTTTTTTAGTAGTGAACTTTCTTCTTCAGTTATCCTTCTTGACACTAAATGCATGTTGCAATCTCCTTCACACCTAGGAAAATCAATTGTTCTTTTTACCCAATCAATATCTGGGTTGTGTTTTTTAAACCAATCATAACCAATTAGTAAATCCAACATTCCCAAAGAAGATACATAAGCATTTATTCGTTCTTGATGCCACCTACCATTCTTTCCTTTTAAGGCTATATATATGATCACATAGTGTGCAATTTTTCCAATATTCCCCTGTGTTCCATCTGCATTATAAACGGTTAGCACTTTCAGTAAATCTTTTTCATAAAGTCCATGTTTCCAAATGTATTTCTGATCAATGAATATTACCAATGCTCCTGAGTCCACAATTGCAAAGGTAAGACCACAAGATTCCATCTTGAGTCTGTTACATCCCCTAACTTCTCCATCAATCTTGACACTTACTCCTAATTTGTCTCTTTCTTTCCTATTAAATAATTTTGCTAGATCCTTTCTCTCTTTGCTTCCTATGGCAAATAAATGTCCATCAATAGTTTCTGATGGAATTAAGCACCCTATCTCTGGGGCCATGCTCATCCAAGATGCTGTCACAGAGGAAGAAACTTGCTTCCATTTCATAGTACTAGAACAAAATTGTGAAAGAAATGAAGATTGATTACATACTGGGAGTTTCACCTCTAGCTGAACTGACTCCCTTAGGCTTTTCCCAATGCCTCCTTTTGTTTCCTCTCTGATTTGAAAACATCTTGGAAATATGCCCTAGCTTCCTCCATTGAATCCCAGGAAGCTGTTGGGATCTCTTGGAACCTTGCTGCATCAGCCATATTGTAAACTGGTCCAAGAGAAACTGGTTCCGCAGTTTGCCATCCATTTTCATCAGGTGGGGAGAAATCTGAAAATTGAACTGGTTGGACATATTGACTCTGAGCTGTCCCTTGAGTTCATTGCACTTGGGGATTAGTCCACTGAGGACCTTTCCCAAAATTGTTGAATGGTCTAGGAGCTGTTGAATTAAAAACTCCTTGACAATCCCTTGCCAAGTGCCCTGGTTTCCCACACTTATAACAAGTTTGCACCTGCTGCTGAGCTTGCCTATTAATCTCCATTGGTGCCCCTTTACCCAGCTGTGTTCCTGTTGCTGTAAAGCAAGACTGATTGGGATGAGGAGGATATCGAGGCTGATAATTATTGGGGGGATAGCAGGGTGGAGGATACCTAGGGGTAAACCTAGGAGCTGATCATTCAATGGCCATGCACTCGAATGCTCGACCAATTGTTCAACATTGATCTTGGAAAAGGATATAGTCTTCCTTGATCCCTTGCATACAGGCTTGCTGGTACACTCTGTATTGGACCTGCTCTCTCATTAGCTTTAGAGCATGGTCATCTCCTATCTCTGCATCTCTTCTCAACACCTTGAAATCTTGCAGGTATTCATCAATTGAAGAGGTATGTTTCAACTCCTCTAGCTTCTTCAAGGCTTTGTACATTAGCTTATCAATATGAAAATAATTTCAGAGCTCAATTGTGATGCCTGTAAAGTCTGGCCAAGCTGCCAGTCCCATCATTTCCCTTGCCCCTTCTGCATTTAACCTGTACTCAGTTTCAGTATCCTGAAACCTTTCCAAAGTTATCTGTGTGAAACCTTCTGCTCTCCCTTTCAATCTGGATAAGATGGCTGTGGTCAACTCCCTGTTGTTCCGCCACCTTTGCTCATCTACCCAAACTGAAAGGGAAGTGTATCACTTCCTCCACTTCCTCTTATCTCCTGCCCACTTCCCTGGGTCACTGATCTTCTTCGATCCTCCCATCTTAATAAGTTCTTCTACCAGTAACTTCATCATATTGCCAGTATCTGAACTCATATTGGTCCCACTCGTAGTATGGGTTGATTGCTGGGAGGAGCACTGGGGTCTCAAGTATGGGGTTGGGGTATACCTTGGCTGCAGGACTGGGTCTAGCTGCTGCAGTTGCTGCTGAGAGAGGATTGACCCTAACTCAGTTGATTCTGGCTCGTTGGACAAGCTTGCATATGGGTTGAAGTTCGACAGGTTTGGTGATGGTGGTGGGTACTCGGGATACTGTCTTCAGATTCCTAGATGGTCTGAGAGAGTGAAGACAATCTGATGTTGCTACTTTTCTGTCCCTTCCCTTCTTTGCTACAAAGTCTTTCCTTGTCTGTTTGTCAAATTTATCAAATCTGGACTGGAAAGAAAGTTGTTCTAGTTCGTCGTCCTCAAATCCTAGTACTGCCTCAAATACAAAGTCTTTTAGTTGTTCCTTGTGCCCCCAGATGTACACTTTCTTCATTAAAATGTTTTAAGCCCTTGACTAGATAACCATAGTCTTGAGCAAGTGTTACAAGCAATATTGAACAGTGTGCAGAAGAGTGATATAACCCTAATGAAGGGCTTTGGTGTTGATATTGGTGTGTAAGAGTAAAGCAATAGTGTATATGAGTGAACACTGTACTAGATGATACAAGTGCTCAAGACTGGGGCTTGAGACATGCTAATGCTACAGTATTTATACAGTATAGAATGGCACACAGATCAAGACCCTGATGGGAGAATTCCCACAGACCCTAAGGCACCATCAAATGAAAAAGAAGCACTCATGAAAATAGCCAATTGGCTAAAAGGAATAAGGCTTCTAAAATGGAAGAACAATGGAAATGAAATGCAGGCTGAAGACATGAGGCTAACCCTATGCCCTGGGTCTAGACCTGTCATGTGACCCATCATGTGCCTAGATAAGATAAAAGATTAGATAACCACATGGAAAGATAAGATAAGGTTACATAATTAAAAAATGAAAAATGCGGACTATAACAATACTTCAGGGGTACTTCAGATAACTCCAGAGTGGACAGGGCTTGGCTTTACCTTATGTGGTGTGCCCTTATGCTAGTATCAAGTGCCCTGATTTTCAGAGGGGTTAGAAACTATTGGAGGTTCAGAATCAACCATAGGGCTTTTTCCCAATAAGAGACATGACATCAAGCCATGGAATAAGTTGAGGGACTTTAGAGTAGGGTATGACATCAAGTCATGAGGCAGAAGAGGTCTGGAGGGGAATCATAACATTATATTATGGTTGATATTCAAACTGAAGTACAAGATACCAAACTCCAGTACTTATATCTTAGGGAGACAGATTATCTAAGGAGGGAACAGAGGTATGAAAGGAGTTGTCTCATAAGCGAAGCAGGTGCCAATGCATCCTGGATACAAATGGAGATGTCAGAGAAGACAACATCAAATAATGTCAAACTGAAACTAAGTGACAACAGGAAGAAGTGTGGCACAAAAGAACAGGAACAGAAAGTAAGGTCAGAGGAACAACAGAGTTGTATCAGAACAGTATGGAGTTAGTATAGGTAAAGTTGTAATCAATCATTAGGTAGAAGAAGATGGAGGTAAAAGGAACTAGGAAACATATAGCTTAAAGTGTAGAAGCAACTGGAGTTGTATCAAAGACATAGCAGAGTTGACCCATTGGCATGGGATGTGACATCACCACACTATCACAGATCACATGTCCATACCCTCTGCACCCCAGGCCAACAGCCTTCAAGGGTTCAGGCCTAAGGGGGAGATACTATCATATCCTGGACCTCTGACCTGAATTCTGACCCCATTCTAACCTGGCTTACAATTGATCTTTGCACCTAGTAAGCTGCTCCAGCCCTCTGACTCCCCTCCAGGCAACTCTGGCTCTCCATCACCATTCCAGTCTTCCTCAGCTATGCATGTACACTTCCTACCCCTCAGCATTATATGCTTCCCCAGACTTCTGCTCCCACATCATCTATTCCGCTTCCAGTCTATCTCTGCTCCAGTTAAGTACTACCCTAGTTCCCCTTTGTCATCTCTGGACTGTCCCAATATAACTCCATTACCATTCCTGGTCAGTTACCATTATCATTATTGTTGCTATTCCTATTCCATTCCTGTTCCTTGCTTTCCCCTGTTTCATCCTGTCACCCTTCAGTTTCAGTCTGACATAATTGGACATTGTCTCTCTAACATCTCTGTTTGTTTTCTAGATATCTAGACATCTGCTTCACTTCTGAGTTTGCATCTGTCTCATTTCATTACACTTCTAGATAGCTCTGCCTCTCTGAGGTATAAGTACTGTAGTTCTGTATCTTGTACCTCAGTATGAATATCAACAAAAACATCAGAAAACCCTCTTATTATCGTTCTCACTCTGCTTGAGCCCTTGGGTTCACTCTAACTCTCTGGATTACTCTGGAGTACCTCTGAGGCTACATGATATCCTCAAAGGAGTCATAAAGTCTCACCTCCATGACTAGGCTTGACTCTCCTTGTCCTGCCTGTCCCTCCTGTTGAGCATAGAAACAGCCTTATTACCTACCCCGACATCTATGTAAATCAGAACAATGGAGAAATGCAAGGATGCACCACATAAGGTAAAGCCAAGTCCCATTTAACCATTGAAACCCTTCCTAGATTTCCCCAGAACTCTCCAGAGCACTCTGGAGTTCTGATCTTCCTCCAGCATCAAGGATTTCATTTAAAAAAGAGGAACTGGTTAAAAGTATACTTGTCTTGGTATAGGTTTTAACAGTCCTTTTTAGTGGGATGGAAAGTTTTAACATATATAACCAGTTCTGGTACTGAAGTGTTACTTCATAACATAAGGCATCTCTCCTTATAATTGTCATATATGTTGATGACTGCATCATAGCCACATTGACTCTTGCCCTTATTCAGGACCTCAAGATGCAGATCTGCTAACTTGTTGAGATTACAGACCTTAAGGAACTTTACTAGCTTCTGGGGATTAAGGTAATCTGTAACTGCAATAATCACACTATATTTCTTTTTTAGTGCTTATACCTCAACTCTATCATCCATTGCTTCAAATTCAGTAACCTCAAGCCAGTCTCCACATTCATGGAAACTCAAATCAAATTAACCACCACTTAGTCTTCCTCCACTGGCACTAAATATGCAGCCCTTGGAACCTGGCCCAACATATTATATGTTATTACCACTATTTTACACTTCACAAGCAATCCTGGCATGCTACATTGAGATGCCATTCAACATATTTACAGGTACCTACTCAGCACTAGAGTTCTGCACCCTATATATGGTGGTACTAAGAAGATACTACAGAAATATATGGATAATAATGGAAGTATGGCAGAAGATCACAAGGCTGTATCTGATTACACTTTTTTTCTTGATGAAGAAGCCATGTCTTGGGCATTGTTATGGTGTCAGGTATTATATGACTTGTCCTAACTCTAAATGGTCTGCCTTGAAAGAGTGTGTTAGTTTTGATGTTGAATTCAGATTGAATAGAAAAAGGGCAGTGTGGACTTAGGATAGCAAGGCCTGAGGAGCCATTGCACTAGTAACCAGAGACAATCCTTGTTATTGGCAAGAGCTATCTAGGAGTAATAACAAAAACAGTATAAAAACAAGTGATTTAGGCTGGAGGCCTTGTACTGTATCTCACTAGCTATTTATATCTATTTTAAATGAGCACAGACCATCTCTGGGGCATAGAGAACTACCATAAATAGTAATAGGGCATAGGGCATGCTTACTGAGAGTATAATCAATGGGCCATGCAGTTAAGATATATATGAAGAGGCTATGTAGAAATGAAAGGTCAGGGTCTAGGGTCAGCAGAGATTAAACCATATTCTTAGTCATAAGGCTGAGAAGATTCCATCTAGAGATCTGCCATGATTACATCTTATTCTTATCTGGATTGAGATCAGATTTATCAGAGATTTAATCAGAAGATCAATTTGTCATCTGAGATGCTAGATCTAACCATAAGCATTGCCCAAATCCAAGAAATACTCTAAAGAACAACTTAACCATATTCTAGGGTTTATCCTTGTTTGGCATAGAAGTTTCATAGTCACATGCTTGTTATGTGATTCTTCTACTAGTGAACTGTTCATTTGTAATAGACATTAAAGAAGCAGGACATTGTGTCCCTTTTAACCACAGAGAGTAAGTACATTACCACCATGCACATAACTAAGGAAGCCCTCTGGCTCTGCTCTTTCATCACTGAGATTTTCACTCAGTATACTGATCCCATTATTCTTTTTTCTAACAATCAATCTGCTATTACCCTTGCTTACAATCATCAATACCATGCATATATCAAGTATATTAACATCCATTTCCATTTTATCTGCTGAGTAATTGATGTTAGTAGAATCCACCTCATTTTTTATTTTATCACTGACATGGTTACTGATACCCTCACTAAAGCTCTTCCATCTCCCAAGGTCAAGCACTTTGCTACCAAGCTTGAACTCTGCATGGCTTGAGGGGAAGTGTTAGATTATCAAGCACATGTGCAGCCAGGAATGTGATATGTACCATGTTGGAATATGTTGATTATCTACCATCTATTGCTTATATAAGCTTATAGTTATATCAGACCATTAGTTACCTTAAGATACTTAGTAACTACAAGTATCCTGCAGGTTAGTACTTACTTACCTATCTAATATATAGTAACTACAAGTATTCTGCAGTATTCTGTGGTTTCAACACACCATATCTAGTAGATATGCATGCAGACTGCAGTATCACATGTTTGGGATGCATCACAGTCCTATCTGACTCCCTTGTTATCATCTCACATATGTACTTTATCTTTTGTTGCTTTATGTTTCAGTCTGGCAGTTTTACAAATGCCATTATTATATTGATCATAAAATACATCAAAATCTGTATATATGATATGTCTCCTCAGTCCTGAGCACCTCAGTCCATTGTCTTACACATAACTGAGTCTTCTTGCTCTTGACAGTCACATGCCCATCTGAGAATCTTAATTCTATCACAAAGTTAGAAGAAGCATGTCCACTTCATGGAAGATATGGGTCTGATATTATAAGAAGTGTTTTCAGCAAGTGAATGTGTTGAAATTCCTTATTTCTACCAAATGACCTTCTAGTCATTTGATCTTCTACTTTCCTCTGTTCTGCTTGTTCTTCCAACTTTGCCTTTTATTTGTCTCTCTGTTGTTAAACCAAACATGTCTTATGTATTCATGGCAATCTTGATGTGATGCTTTAGTCTTACTGCATCTCAGTCTTTGTCCATATGAAACTGAGGTGAGATAGTTTTTATGCAACTGTACCATTCACCTACTAATTAGTACCTACAAGGCCCACTTGTGTTTAGGTTAATTTTCCTAGGTGAATGATCTTAGTCTTCGTCCATACGAAACTGAGGCCCACTTGTGTTTAGTACACTACCCTCAAAGTGCAACCATACAACAGCATGTCCCAAGTACCAGTTTCACCGTTGAGTATGGAATAGAGGATTCGATAGGGAACTCGCCCGGAATGACTTGAACGGATCTGGAATCTTTCCGATGACTTATCATTTCTTTTTAAACGCTGTGACTGAATCACTACAGAAAGGAATCGAATGGTCCCGCTTGCTTTGGACCAAGAGTGACACGCCAGCGTTGGCGTTTGTGTGCATGAAGGCTGGAGAGTGACCAAAGTCTTTCAGTGCCCAGATTTGAATCTCGTGAGTTGGACTGGAGGTTGCGCGACGCTGGACTGGTGCTAGCTGCTTCGACCGTTCAACTTGCAGAGTCTCCTTCAAGTGGTAGATAGGTAACGCACGGTCTGATATCGGTCTTTTCAATTTCAACTCGCCCAGCTCTGCCTCAAATCCACTTCTAACTCGTAAAGCCCTATGTGCGACATACAAGTGTCGACGCCAGAAAAAAATTTACAAGATTGTGTCCCGTGAAACTAACTAATCAAGACGACCGCCAAAGCTATCGCGCTGACTTTTTTCTACAGTCATGCAGCAGGCTCGGTACTTTCGGATCAACTCGGATGGATGGGCAGCTCACTGTCTATCCTAGGTCGTTCATGTTGATCCTCGGTATCGTGGTCTTACCAACACTTTCTAGACCCAGCCTGACTACCATACACGACGCTGTCACTACTGTTTCGAGACCGTGCCTAGGTTCTTCGCCTACAGATGGGCTTTCGTGTTCAGTGAGTCCTCCGCCTTTTAAGCACCCGTCTTACATTGCGAGTACGGTGACTCCGGAATTCAAAATACGATTGCTCTCAAATTATTCTTGACTTTGGTCTTTGCCCTGGCTGTCCTCAGATGGCAATCCACACCCCAGAAGACACCAAGTTCTTTATTTGATCATGCGCAGCACACTGCATGATATTATCGACGCCACATACCTCTCGCGGTGCGGCCTTACAACATGTCCAGGCTCGGGGAGTTTAGCTCCGCGCCAAGCAAGTAGCTGCCCTAGAGATCATATGCATAAAACACAGCCGTTCTCCGCGGATCGTGGCGCCAAGAAATGTAGGCTAGGCGGAATGACAGTGACCATCGCTGCGTTTCTGTGGGTCGGTATCGACTAAATTCTGCATACAACCGACAAAGACGGGAAGATACGGTTTTGTATTTACTTGGCAAGCATCGCAGCGCGTGGGCACTCAAAGCCCGGGGAGACCAACGGAGTCGCCTAGCAGCCAGGAATACATAAAGGCAATGATGTGCATGGGTGACTTGTTCGACCCAGTATTCTCTAATCTTCTCCCTGTATCTTTTCTGTTTCGGCTTCGCATTTTCCATGTCCAAAGTTACTCATCAAGACAGGTCCTCTGCGCACCAAAGTCTGAGTGCTGCAGCCAGCGCTACTACTATGCCTGTTTCTGCAACCACAAACCCGGAGAACCTTCTCAACGTCAGCTCAGCTACTTTCGGGGAAGATGATACGGAGTCTTTGGCAACAATCCACTCACCCAGTGGCATACCCTGCGTCGAATCAGAGAACTTTGATAAGCCGCCATCATTACGTCACACCTCCACATGCACGACTCAAACGACCGACAATCCAAAGGAATCCGCAGACAAGAGTCCGTTACAGCTTGTAGATCAGACAAACCTCCTCCCATTTAGGAGAATTCTCCCTATTTTCGCGGGTCTTGCTCTGTGTGCTGCTGTCTCCGCGCTTGACTCTGTCATCGTAGCGACGGCTATGCCCACTATATCCACTTCCTTCCATGCTGGGCCTATTGGATCTTGGGTGCCAAATGCCTACATGCTTACCTCGACAAGCTTCCAACCGTTGTATGGTCGTCTCAGCGACATTTTTGGTCGCAAGTCAGCGCTTTGCGTAGCCATGGTGGTTTACATGGTGGGAAACTTGGCCTCAGGTTTCTCGACGTCCATTATCCAGTTGATCATCTTTCGCGGTTTCTGTGGTGCAGGGGGTGGCGGTCTTCAGAGTATGTCGCAAATCGTCGTCTCTGATATCGTCAGCCTTCGAGATAGGTGCACTCTTTGCATTTTTATGTGGCTTATGTCTTAAAGTACTGTTCCTCCCCAGAGGTAAATATCAAGGTATCATCTCTGGAGCTGTTGCTCTTGGCTATGCCATTGGACCTCTAATTGGTGGTGCGTTAGCTCAGAAAGCGTCTTGGAGAGTATGTTTTTTCCTTGATTTTATCTCAGGTATTCGCTTACTCGTCATGTGGTAGTGGTGCTTCTGGGTCAATCTTCCGATATCGCTGTTGGCCATATGTGTTATTATCTTCGTGCTTCCACTTAAGCCAGTGGAGGGCAATGTGAAGAAGTAGGTTTTAAATTACCATCCTTCTTCGATTCTCATGCTCCACTCAGGAAGCTCCTAGCGGTAGACTACCTTGGCGCAATTTTAACGCTTGCTGGGTCTGTTCTCGTTCTTTTGCCACTTATTTGGGTATGCGATTGCGGACCATCTGAAATTCTTGTCATTAACGTAGCATCGTTAGGGTGGTGTCGTGTTCCCGTGGAATTCGCCCATTGTTCTTGGACCGTTATGTTCGTGTGTCCTTGTTGTTTCACTGTTTTGCCTTTGGGAGTGGAAAGGCGCGCGTTTGCCAATCGTCCCCAGTAAGTGGTCTGTTTTGTTTATTGACGAGGATTTGCTAACCAGCGACTCGCATGGTTAGTGTACATCTTCAAAGACATCACCGTAACAGGTGTATATATCACTATGTTTATCAAGTGCGGTATTTTGTATCGTAGCTGCCGACGCCTTATTCTGATGATTCCGTCATAGTGGTTTCGTGTTTTTCTCTTCGCTGTACTATCTGCCGCAGTTTTTCCAAGTTGCGTTGGGATATTCCCCGATCTGGTCAGGAGTGTCCTTACTTCCGGTGCTCATCAGCCAATCGTTCGCAAGTTGGACTACGGTACGCATCATTTCGTGTGGCATGGATGTCATCGCTGATTATCATGCCCGGATGAAAAGGGCTTGATCGTGAGTAAGACAGGGAAATACCGTGTGCGTAATGTGCCCATGCATCATCCTCTTTGAATGACTAATATAACTATCCCAAATAGACTAGCATCTATGTTGGATTCAGCACTTGGGCAGTGGGATGTGGCTGCATGTCTACAGTCACAGCATCCTCAAGCAGAGCACTGCTCGTGGTATACATGCTGCTCTCGGGCCTGGGAGCTGGTCAGGTAAGACCTCTATTAAAGTTTGGAACAGGAATATTACGAACTCACATGTTCCCTTAGACGCTACAAACGACCACTGTCGCGGCTCAGGCGAGTGTCCCAAGACGGGACATGTCTGTGGTGACAGCCGTCAGGAACGTAAGTTAGCTCCCTAGTGTGGTCAGCTATCCGCTGAGGGCCATAACAGTTCATCAGGCTGTTGGGAGGATCATTGGCTTTGGCTGTTGGATCGACGTTGATGTTGGTCACATTTTCTCCTGCAAACTTTGGCGGAGATGAAACTGAACATCCGTTCATCGCAGTAATAACTCCCTCCGGACCAACCTTTCTTCCCTCTCGCTCCCCTCATCTGCGGTCACCGCTATCATCAATGACCCTGCTATCCTTGGGCCGCGCACGCCAACACACAAGCTCACGCCATTAGGACTAACGCCTTTGGTGGCCAGCTACGTGCTCTCGTATGGGTACACTACAGGCTTCAAACTGGTGTTCATCCTCAATGCGTGTCTGGCTGTTGTTGCAGCGGTCGCCAGCTTTTTTATGATCAAACATAAAGAGCTGACGAGGGAGGACGAGGGAAAGCTCAGAGAAGAGGCGCTAGCGGCACTTTGCGAGAAAGCGCAAAGCAATGAGACAGAGAAAGTTTAGTCAATGGACACTTGGTCGAAATGACTCAAGGAACGAAAACGAGGCGGATGTAGAGAGTGAGACACTGAGCGCCATGCAGCTTTGGCCTTGCGAGCTCACCCAAAATATAGGGTACCATCTTATGTTATCTAGAGGGCCTGAGTGTCTTGTTGTCCTTGGATGTTAGTTAAAGACGCATGGATTAATGGAAGGAGTGACGGGAACGGTGAATGGGTGCGCACGACGGACGTCTGCAGTCCATCTCACGGTAACTACAGTCACGTGGCAACATGTACCTGCGAAGTCGAGTGGCTGTATAATCTATGGAACCCACTCTTTGGACGATAGACGTGCAACATTCAGTCCGACCGTTGTCGTTGCAAATCTGGAGCGTTGGAAAACGTGGAGAGCTTGACAATAGGCTTGACCACGGGCGATTCTTTGGTTAGCGGAGGACCGGAACAAAGCACTCCAGCCGGCGATCTCCGTCGACACGTTCTTGTGCTGCGTCCACAGTGGCAGCTGTGGTATGTGTCGGATCGAGTCGATTCTTGGCTGTTTTTGTAGATAAATGAACAACCTCGTGCAGGACAGGAAGCCAGTCCAGACTACTGTGGAATATCACAATGCACATGTGCTGACAGATTCCTGTAGTGCCCACCAAGCGGCGAGTTAAATATTCGAGCCTCGTCCCGTGTGCTCACCTTGCCACCTCCCTCTGAACCAGTCCACGTATTCTTCCCCTCGACACACCGGGTGGGAAGTCCTTTCCTTCGTCTCCGCCCCCCTTTCCGCCCATCGCCCTCGTATCACTCCACTTGTGATGTGTGCCAAACTTGCATTCACAAACTATGACTCGCCTTCCAGGCGTCCGATACAGCGCTTCCAATTCGCTCGGAACGCGAAGCATATGGATGTAAAGAATGCAAAGATGGCGCTAGTCATCATAATCCGCCCATCGCTTCAGCTTTGCAAGCTAGCCCTTGGCCACAGTGTCTTCGCTGCACTGAAACGACCCCAAAAACCAGCGATCGGCATCCAAGATACCTCAAGTACGTCCTCCCTAGCAAAAAAGGTGATTTTGGTACGATGACTTGAAAAGTTGATGTGGAGCTGACTGGGTGACTAGAAAATGGTTCGCTTTGACGACCAACCCGTCACAATCTCGCGCAAGGGTTTCTTTTATAGAAGCAGGAGAGATTCTACTTCTTCTCCTGCGCGTCCTTGTCTTGTCATCCGCGTGCGTTGCCTCTCCTTGGTTGCGATACCCGTTATTCAACCGAGAGTAGGAACACCACGACTTGCATCCTGAACCTCCGAAACCCCTACTTGAAGCAGACTCTCGGTCTGTATACGAAGATTGCCTCGCGGATCACACGGGCTTTCTCACCGATCTTCAAGTTCTTGAAGGCCACAGACGGTCTCTTGAGTGCATCCGCAGATCGGAGTTTTACGAAACTGAGTCTGGCATCGCCATGTTTGATCAGACAGGCTATGCAAACCACTGCCTCTCCATGTGGCTCGATAAGCAACGTAAAGAAGCACGGGCTCCTAGGAAACTCGTGTTCGAAGATCCTGCACTTCTACCGTGGCCGAGTCGTACCCTACCACCACCTTCGATTGGCTTACGCGACGTAGTTCGTCCCATGCCATCTATCTGTGGGCCACCATCATCCCTTCTTCTGCGCCTGTGGAAGTACATCGAGGATGAACTTCAAAACGCTCTCGTCGTATTCATCATTGGGCTATTTATTCATATGTGTTTATTTCTTTTTCTTTTGTATGATATTCTAACACGGGGTCTCATCCCATCTGACGACTGATTTTTATCTTTTTACTAGTGGGTTTTCTAGCATGTGGTGTTCTTCCGGGTTACTTTGGGTTACTTGGTGGTCTTGCTGTTGTGTACATTATCTTTTCCCATTTCAGCCACTGTATCATTAGTACATCTCTGCTTTAGCCCCACTTGTATCAAGCGGCTCTCGTAGGGTGTCCACGTTTCCCCTCCTCCAGATCTCGAAGTACAACTCGGCGCGTATGGCTTGTCATCGCAGTGTCCAGTTATCAGCCGTACTTCACTTGAAGGCGCCCCCCGGAAAACAAGTTGGGTGTCTCCGATCCCTCAAGGCCTCATCGCGGTCGCAGACTCATCCCTGGCACCCCGCTCATCTTTCTGATGCGTCCAAGATGTGACACAGCGCAGCTGACACAAACGTTCTGTCATTTGGTGCGCACGATTTCTCCTAATCATATCATGTGCGACTGAACTTCTAGTTTCCATTGCCAGCATTCCCACAATACCAGGGGGCCCTCGAAAGGGGCCAAATTGCTACTCTTAACGCGATACCATCTCGCAGAACAAGTCGTCGATGCAACGGCACATGAACTAATCCTTCCGCCTCACAATACCAGTTTCGAGGATGTGAGGACGAGGACGATCGTTCGAGCGTCCTGCCGAGGGCATGAAGCGACCCATCCTAGAGGGCGAAGAGCTACAAGGTCCCGACTCCGACAGAAGCAGAGGAGGCATACGAAGCGGGAGCACGTGTCCAATACGGATTTGTAAGTAGAAGTGGCACTTCAGCTGGAATCGGACGGTGCGTGCTTTTTTTTTCGATCGCTGAGGGGGGAGGAACGATATGATTATCACGAGCGATGTTAACCCAGCCATTGAGAAGCTTGGGGTGTTTATAACGTGTTTAGGAGAAGAGAACGAGGGGCCTAAGGTCGATATACCTGCGCTCTTGGAAAATGAACGCTGGTCGGGTATTAAACTGTCCATAAGCCCAACCAAAGTCAGTAAACCCCTCCAGCTGCCACCTTCCCTTGCTCGAACACCCTTTCTATCATCTGGTTGAACCGCTGCTTGTGCTGGCCACTTATACCGTGCCCCGTTTTCTCCCAACACTGATACTCGGCTTCAGGCATGTGGCGCTTTAGGTTCACACTTTCTGTTCGAGGAAAGATGATATCTTCGTCGCCACACAAAATCAGCACTTTTGGCACAGATGCAGAGATTTTGGCAAGTCTGTCTGGTGCCATGCTATGAGTGAGACCCGCTGCCATTTGCCCAAGGGCACCCATGAGCGATTGTAGCTTCGTGATCCCCATCCTGCGGCGCATAGCCTCCAGACAGATTGAGTCGCCGGGAATGACTTGAGCGAGATCCAAGCACATACCTCCGTCTGGACTTCTCTGTTGGTACGGCACTCTGGATCATTCTCTGCCAAAGAATCCAACCATTCCTTGGGGAACAGCAGTCCCACGGCGAACGAAATCTTCAGCTCTGGATCGGCTGTGACAAGGCCTCTGGGTGAAAGAGTCAGCGAGTACGCAAGACAAGCCGGGTAAGGTGGGCACGACCTCGCAATACCTAGGCAGACGAGCAGCTGGGACGCATCGGTCACCTCCTTTTGTGTCAAGACATCCTGTATACATACCGGGGGAATATTAGTCCAAAAGTTTCCACCCGCGCGCGTGGAGACGAGGCTGAGCGACATCATTCGTTCGGGGATGCGGTATGCGAGTTCTGACCAGGATTGTTAGACATTCAATTCTCGAGATATGGGACACACCTTGGGCGATCATTCCACCTAGAGATATGCCGACAACATGCAAAGTATGATCCTCTGTCCACTGCAGGTAATCGAGAAGATAGATGGTATCTTCTGCCATTGCGGTCGACCTATTGCTAGCTTAATGCCCCGCGCTGGCAAGGAACTGCCCACGAACGAATAGGGACCCCGAGGAGACCCGCTCAATCCGACTCCACGATTATCAAAGACGAGGGTAGTGTACTGGTCCAGTTTGCTAAAATAATCTACCTGAGGGAGCCAAGCAAAAGAGGTGTTGTTGAGCCTGCAAATGACATTGAGTACAGAAACGCATGTGTGTGATGAATCCGGGCAATCACCCCATGATAAAGACGATTCTTTGTGGACCACTGCCATGGACCTCAAAATAGAGGGAATGACCTTGCAAATGTGGGCGTTGGTGGTGAATCCGGGTGATTGGGCACATGCCGCGCCGGGTGCATGTACGCGGATCGAATATGGACTGGTATTCTGAAGGTACTGGTAGCTCACCGAGGTTGACCATGAGGAGATAATGCCAGAGCTGCGAACCACGTGCAACCCAAGTTCGCCATGTCCAGTTTCCCACAGAATAGAATAAAGGATCGGGAAGAGACTAGCTTCGGAAAAGACCTCCGTCGTTCAGAAGAAAACCGTTTACACACTGGACGAACTCAAATCGTCAGTGCCGTAACGACAAGGGACTGTCAAACGTAATGCGCTGAAATGACGTGGCGACCGAGTTTCGCCCGGGCGTCCAATACCTCGTGCGGTGGTACGTGAGCAGAGGTCGACCCTAGCGTGGTCGGCAAGCTTCATAGGCGAACCGAAGCACAAGACATGGATCACCGCATGTACTGAAACACTCATCTATGACATCTATGACATCTTCCCTTTCACTTTTCCTTTACTTTCGCTTAATTCACTCGGTGACAGTGACAATGTACAGCCCGCGGGATGAACAGCCCATCGGAGTAAGTCACGATACATAGCCCCCTCCCTAACAGTATGTAAATCTCCATGTAACTAAGTGCTCCTCACCTTTGGAATTCCATTTCTCTTTCGCATTAGTGTTCGCTTCAAGTGCTCGTGATTGAACTTCTTGTCACGTACAAGCTCCATGAGCGCTCCGCAGCGTTCAAGTCGACTAGGCTCTTGTTCGAATTTTATGTATGGCCCCTCGAAAACAAAAGTTATCTAGTCTGCCTGCTGTCGTTAACGTCGTACGTACCTGCAGTCGACATTTTTCAGACGAACGCAGTACCTGTGCACACGACCAAGTCACTGGATCCGAATGTTAGGAGTTTTCCAAAAGCGGGAACGACACCAAGTTGGGCCACAATGATAAGCGTATCCACCGTCTCACGAAACAAATCATTGAACGCGATGGCCAACGTCAGTCCTTCCACCCCAGAAAGTCAGCCTCGCGGACGTGGTCGGGGCAGAGGCAAGTCAAGAGGCGGTATCGGAAAATACCTCCGCGCTCGCGGACGAGGTCGTTCGTTCGGGCGCCCTGCCGAGTTCACGAAACGATTCGTTTTGGAGGGCGAAGAGCCAGAGGATCTCGACCCAGAAGAAGCAGAGGCGATCCGCCAGAGGTATTCCAGGCGCGAGCTCGTGTCTAATGCCGATCGGTATGTGGAGGAGGAACCTCAACTGGATTCGGACGGTGCGTGTTTTGTCATCGTCGATGTTGAGGGGGGATGGGCTTTGCTTTGGTCCGGCTCGTTTCATCAGCTGACAAGTATGGGGGTTTATAATGTATTGTAGGAGAGGAGATCAAGGAACCCGAGATCGATCTATCTGCGTTTTTGGAAAGGCAACGCCAATCAGATGCAGATGCCAGTTCGGTCCTGGTGCCTTCTAGTGCACGACTAGACGGACGACGAGGGGACGAGGACGAGATAGATCATTCACTGGCACATATCACCTCTCGTCGTGGACCTGCTTCGCAATCGAAAAAGGGCCGCATACAGACAATCGAATGGGACGAGTCGCTTGAACAGATGCGTCGCGAGAAAGCTGTGGCCGACGCAAATCGAGGTTCGTCCAGTGATTCTCACCATAGCAAAAGAACGAGGCCGATGATCCTGCTGGTCGACCAGATCTAAAGGAAAGGTTTCGAGCAAAGACGGGTACGCTCAGAACGAAGCCGATGCTTCCCAGGGAGCGAAAACAAGGTCTGTATTTAACCCTCGCCTCCCATGTGGGCCATCGATCACTCAGCCCCCTGAAGAAAATGACATTGTTGAGGCACCGCCTTTGCCTACGGGGAGTGTGGAGAAGGATCCAAAAAGTGAGATGCAAGACTTTCTCGACGACTTGCTAGGGTAGGACCTGGCGAAGGCAAGACTACCGTTTTGTTTTACCCCAAACCATCCGTGCATTTTTTCATGTCGTGTGATCGAGGAATCTGTAGTTCTTTGTGCATTCAGGTAGCCCGGATTCCGACCTGAACATGGTAGGTAAACTTCCTCTGATCATTTCGAGCTCGAAATTCCTAGCATCAATTTCTGTATGACCAACGCACCTAGGCTATGGTAGACGAGATACCAAGGAATGTACCATGCCATCGCAGAGGCATATGCATGCATAAGAACTTGTACAGAGAATCAAAGATGTCCTAGTGTACACTTTGGTAGAATCACCAAAAAAACGTCGAAGAATGAACGCGACTGTATGCAAGGAATGATAATGGTGGAAAATACACTGGAACGAGATTCCAATCGTAAACGTTCGTTGTGACGTGATCATTGTGCGACCTTGCGCACGGTATATGGGGGAAAAGAAAAGCGAGATGACTACGAAAAGCTCATCAAACGGCGATAGAGTGCTGGCTTTGCACTGTGATGCTAACACTGTCCAATGATCGCACTTCCTGCATGACGCAATGCGGAGTCGGATAGACGCTAGGTAGGCTGAAAGGGCGATGATATGCTGGGACGGTAGAGAACTGTGAGGGGCAGACGGCATTGGCAGCTGACCTTGTCACGGCAATCCCACGTTCATCCATGTTGCTCCCAGTGCGTGTAGCCATGGGGAATGACAGCTGGTCTTGTGGAGCGTGACTGGGAAGAGACGACGAAGAACAGCCAGCTGCCTTTTCAACGTCAACTTCGGAGCATACCACCGTAGAAGACACGAGCGAAGCGGTAGGTTTGAAGTGTGGAGAGCTAGCGGCAACATACACAGGCAACGATCCCACGGAAATGTTCTTCTCGAGGCCCGACTTGCTCCTGGCACAAGCAGACAGCTTAGTAAAGCGAAAGTATGAGATAGAGACAACAAACCTTAGTGGCACATGAGCAGGTATCCAAGATGCAGGCCCATTTCTGAGGAAGTTGACGACACGCAAAAGAGCGACATAGTAATGTTTGCGAGCCTCGGTCCCAAAGCCAAATAACAGGAAGAACACAAGTGCAGAAGCGGGGTACAACCAACGTGTCAGCTCCACCGAGAGCCGATAATTAGGATCGCCCATCCATTCGACGGCAGGGATTTGTCCGACATACGAAAAGTCATAATGCGTGTCAGTCCAAGATATCCACGGTTGAATCGGGACGCCTTTGTTGGCAATGTAGGCACTGTATATACTGATGGGAATCGTGGACACCATTTCTGAGATAGCCAGCATCATCAAACGAATGTACTTGTTCGTGCTCAGTGAGCTGTGGGCTGACAGAAATTGACAGAATTCCAATCGGCGCTTGTAGAAGGCATGCAACGTCAGAGCTAACAATGGTTGAGTAGAATCTAGCGAGTCGTCTATTGCAGACTCACCTGAGAACACGAATGAGATGCAACCTAGAAGGGTGGGCCACATGAATATGAGGAAGTAAGCCAAAAGCGTATCGTAGATGGTAGGATAGCAGCCGACGTCTTCCAAGATGTCAAAACGATGACCTGTTTGAATGATCAAGGACTGGTACCACCTCTTTCCCTAGTCTACACGTACCCTGAACGACATAATCTGCGAGGCAGCAACCAGTTTATGAATGGTCTGGAGGGTACGAGAGCACTCACGTAGCGCCATAACAAGAATCGGAATTCCGAAAGCAATACATGAGTCAATAATCACAGCTCGACATTTCTGTATGAAAGATGATTATCCACAAATAGACATGCTCAAAGAACGTACATCCTGATGGGTGGCGACAGTCGACTTGACGGCAGAAATAATGTATAGCCGTCTGCTGATGCAAAGTCCGGCCGCAGGAATACCTATACCAGCACCAAGAAGAACCTTTGAAGCTAAGAAGGCATGAGAAAACGTCGAGCGAACAATTAAACAGACATGCAGATGTCACACCACACAGGAGCCAGGTTCTGAACACTGTTCCTCCAGACGACCGAGTTAATAGACTCCAAGAGACAGGCGACCGATGCCCAGATGATGTAGGCACAGGTGCCGACATTCCAAGCTTGAACATGCCACGGAAGAGGAATGAGGACAATGAAGAAAGTAAAAAAGGTGAAGATGGAGAAAAAAGGATAAACACTCGCGTTCATGATGATGGTGAGGAGAGAAAGGAACAGACCTCGGTGACCTGTTGGGTTCGGGCATGTCCTTATTGGCCACAAACAAAGGACGGAAGTTACCAGTCGATCCTTTGTCCCGGTCCATGTCGTGATCTCGTTTAAAAACAAATCGCCGCTATTACACAGCCGCACAGCATGCCACCATTGTGGGCGTGTTAGTACGACCGACGGGCAGAGAACGTTGGGAAGTAGAAAAATGGTCACAGATGGTCAAAAAAAAAACGTCAAAAATACGTCCTAACCAACATAGCCGAGGCTACTGGTTTACTGATTTGAATGCGGGCTTGAACTCTCGCTCGGAGCCACTGGAGGGTAAGCAATGGTTTCTCATTGGTACCACGGATGTGCATTCACACGATCATGAATGCATGTTTAAAGTCTTGTCATGCCCAATTAGCAGTTACATACTCACATTGTGGCATACCTGCAAAATACTGTTGTCACGTGATAGGCACCACTCCTTGCTCCTGTACGAGAACCCTCAACGGATTCGGACAGCACGCGTTAGGCAACAGCGGTGGCGGATTGATTGAGCCATCGAGGCCTTGGGTCATCATGCGGAGGTGGTCAAAGAGCTCGAGGTCACTACTGGGGTTCTTGGAAAACTGACGACTGTCGGATCCGGCGCTGGGGGTGCTCTATGGAGCATTAGACGCATAGGACGACAAAGACGAGGCATACTGTTTGCTGGTACATATCACCTCTCACCTCATAGAGGCAAGCTTCTCTGCAATGAAATGGCCACATGCAGACGACCGAACGTGGTAAAACTCTCAAACAAACAAATGAGTCACAAGAATGCCCACATCGATGCCTGTATGGTAGAACAGATCAGTGTTTCCTTCTGTTCGCTCCGTTGTTTTTGTTGATAGACCGATATCAAAGATTGAAAGCAAAGACCGCTGAGTAGAACAGAGCCGATGACTCCAGAGGAGCAAATGAAGGGTCTATCCTATGCGTCAGGGTAAGCCCGCGTTCAGTGCTTCGAGTTGCCGATGTGAGGGCGCCAGCGTTACCCACGGAGGTGGTTACGAAATACCAAGATGTTCTTGATGGCAGGCCATGTACTGGGAGGTGAACATGCATCATCAGTAGATTGACTTTTTGTTCCTCTACGAGACAAGGACAATGAACCGCGTCAGGTAGTTCAACGATGGCGGATAGGAGCTCGGAACTCGATTCCAGAGTCCCGGGCCAAGTCTCGTGGATGAGTAAGCCAACGCCACCACCTGATTGGGTAGCTACGGCCCAGAGTCTGTTGGTCGAATGATCTCGAGGTTGGTGACTTACAATCTGTTTTTCCTTGTGTTCTCAGTGAGCGCGCAAGTATTGGCTGCCAGTACACTCGTTTCAAGTGATATGACGGGGTTTTCAATGCCACACGTCGCGTATGAGATCACGCGTCGTACCGTATTTAGGGTAAATCATCCGAGTGCGAAAACCACATAACCAGTTCGCCGGAAACAATCTCCAAGGCCATCGAGAACGTCTCCAACGTTGTGCATGCAGAAGATATAGACAAATCCGTCCCAATTGCAAAGCCGGGACCGCAGAACGCGCAAGTTAAACACATGCACTACTCTTCAAACTCCGACCAGAAATAGTATTAGATCCCCCCCTGTGCAACTGCCAACGCTCTCGACGCGAGCGAATGAACGAGCCAGTCATGCGGCGGAGGCGACGTAACAACCTCGTATCCCCTTCTACAAGCGGCACCGAGTATTTCAGCGACGGTGCAGGCCACACCATCGAGCAACCTACCTTCGCCACCAGAGACAGTCTCCCTCCCTCCGAACACGGTGTTTCCGAAATCGACTCTGCCGCTGAGGAATCGGATGACCCTGTTGCATCCACTTCAGCGCTCCCATCACAACCCACGATACCCACAGCCCAGCTTTTTGGTGAACGAAAAATGCCAGCTGAAACAGATGTGCCCGATGTCGTCAGTGAGCGTGCCTGGTATGAGTTCGACCTCTCAGTGGTCCTCGCTCTGCTCTCCCCAATCGTAAACTGGTTGACTGGGAGTGATTATGTTAAAAACATCCTCCTTATTCTTCTCCTCGTCTTTTACCTCCACCAAATCATTGAAGGTGGGCCCCTCTTGTCGCCATCATCTTTTGACCTTTGGAAAACGATGATCTCTCAGTACCCTGGAGTCTTTATCTGGCGTCAAGACCACGTCGCGCACTTCGTGCTCCGCCACAAGACTATACTTCCACTACGGACGAGTCTCATCGTGCCGCCTTGTCCGAACTACACGCACTGGAGATTTTTTATCTCACCTTATCTGTCTTGTCCCCTTTCGTTGGCGCTACACTCCTCCGCACAGTCGTGGTCTCCTTTTCCGGTCCATCTGCTATGTCATGGTTCAGTTTGTCCCTTTTTGTCCTGGCGACTGGAGTGCGTCCGTGGAAGCATGCCATTCAGCGTCTTCGAGAACAGACCACGGACTTGCACACCGTCGTCCACTATCCTCCGTCGGACATGCAGAAATTGGAAAATTTAGTAAACAGAGTCGCACAACTGGAAGCAGGGTTCAAGTCTTTGCGGAAACAGTCTAAATCTTCCAACTCGGATATGTACGACCACGTGGAGGACGCAATCGAGATGATGGAAATAGCAGTGCGTAGGCAGGAAAAGAAGGCAGAGGTTTTTAAGGCCCTTGTAGAGGAGAGGTTGATGAAACTAGAACAGAGCGTCGAGGCGCTGTTAGAACGAGTGGAAATTCGTGCCGATAGGCCTGCTTTCTACAGATTCATGACCCAATTTTCCACGTTCGTCTCGGCATTGATGGAACAACTCTCCCCCATTCTGCCTACTTGGGTCGTGTTGCGTTGTCGGGGTAATGCCTCCCGGTCCCCTCGACCTTCGCCGAAGATGGGTCGTTCTCGTGCCTCAATGAAACTCGAGACTATACCTGAGGTTGCCACGTTCCAGCCCAAGCATTTCGTCCAGTCTTCCAGTTACCTTCGCATCCCTGGCCTCGGTCTTGCCTTACGTATCGGCGACCTTGCGACGCTCCCACTTCGCCGTGTGGTTGGTTATCTTCTTGCAGGACAAATATACACTCCTCGCACACATGCGTCGTTGTCGTAGCTTTCTAGTCGCAGCTTCCTAACACTACACCATGATAACGTGTCCGTAATATGCACGCTCCCGGACCTTTTATTTATATTTTCGCAGGGCTACTATCGTGTTTATTCAAGAGTGTAGCAATACTGGTTTCGTCGACAAGTCAAGCTCCTAGTCTGGAGAACTTGGGAATTCAACGGGTCGTTTGTGGCTACCATAACAGGTGATTACTTTGATACCTTCTATTCTTGGAATTACCCCTGTCTCTCGCGCTGTAGCCCCTAGAAAGATGATGACGGCCGCTCTTTGTGCTGTTTGAGGAAGTGGGCTTGTCGGACCGGAAAGGGCTGTCGCATAGTCAATGTTGCGTCGCTACCTTTGTACTTGACGTCGCATTGGACCGCGGAGGTCAAGACTTAAGTACGATTCCCCTTTGCGACTGGGGGAGCTGCTACATTTCAACATCCCGTTCGTTCTTTCTGGTTTCTTCTTGCGTGGTCCCCATGTATCCAGAAATTCCGGCGCTGTCTCTCATTTCTGCAGTATTGGCCCTTGTACCACTGATATGGTATTTCCATGCTCGCAACATTGCCGCTGTGGCCATTGGGCTATGGTTGTCGGTTGCAAATTTGACATACGCGGTCGATGCCTTGATCTGGGGCAAGGATACAATCATCACAGCATCAGTGTGGTGTGACATTTGTGAGTCGATCAACACCACCCACTTCTCGTTCTGACTTGTGGATTCCCCGAAGCAACGGGTTTCATTACCGGTTCGCGTATTGCGCTGCCTGCGGCATGCCTCTCCATCTGTATTCATCTTGAACGTCTGGCTTCCTTTTGTCAAACTTCCACGCCCCAGGCGAAACGACGACGTACTATGTTCGAATGTTTCATGTGCTTCGGGTTACCGGTTGTGTATACTGCCTTGCGTAGGTTTACTTTGAACTCCTTCAGTTGCCTCCGCTCAAACATAGTAGACCTATCCGTTCAACCCCGTCGGTTCGATTTATTTTATGGCTTTGGCTGTCGACCTGCTACGTATCCTACTGTCGCGGCTATCATTCTTGTCATGATACCGCCACTTTTGCTGACTGCCGCGACGATCGTTTGTGCTGGTGCGTCCCGCTCTGTCTTGAGTCCAAGCCTTGCACCTATCTACCGTCGCAGGGATTGCTTGGCGTCATTTCCTCGTCCATGGCGTCCAGTTTCATGGGAAGAGGGGCTCGATGTCCTCTCTTACACGCAACTTGTATCTCCGGCTCGTCGGGATGGCGCTACTGGAAGCGGCGTTCTCCGCTTTTCTAGCTGCTGTTGTGATGTGGGGTACACTATCTCTGGGGATGGCTCCCGAAGGGAATATGACGAGACATTTGAGTGAGGTGCTTGTTTGGGGCCCCGATGCGGTTACCGGCAACATTCGGAGTGTGCTCGAGATCGAGTGGTCTGTGACGATGGTCCAGTCGGTTATGTTCTTTGGCTTGTTTTCCTGCAGGATGGAAGTTGTGCGCAAGGTATGGGAACAAATCTGCTTGTTTGTGCAAAAGGTAGTACGAAGACGGGATCCGCCTGCAACGCTTGGAGTAGGTACTTCCGAGCCATCGTGGACGCGGTATGCGGGGACATTATCCATAAAGGCTAACTTATGCTGACATGCTTGTTAGCTGCTCTGCGTCCACTCTCCCTATCACGGTAGTAGATCTGTCGTTGGATATTCAGTCCGCCAGCACGCTCACTCCATACAGTCAGTCGATGGCCAAGTCTTTCCCTTCAATACTCGGATCGTCATATACCCCTTCTCCCGTGGAGGACGCACCAGAGGACGTCGTGATCTCCACCATTTCCCCAGCTATGGTACCCCTTGAGTCACCGTCCCGTGCTTCAGCTATTGCGTCGTCGCACAACTCACTGGCGTCCAACTTTGATCCCAGTCAGCTCACTTTTTCTCTTGACGCGTGGCCTCAAACGCCGACGTCAATTCCTGTTCGTCTCCCGCGTCATTCCTTGCGTGTAGGGTACGTCCCGAAAGAGGACCTGAGCCGGTTTGATGTGGATGTTCCCTTTCCTCGGGCCAAACAAGCCGTACATGTTAGATCGTATGCTACCGAATTCCCACCTCCAGGATGCGGGCTGGAGAACCGCCAGGCGGTCTATGTGACAGTAGTCAAGGAAACGCAGTATTGGCCCGCCCCCCCTTCTCCTTTCCCCCCCTCTGGCGTGCGTTAGTCTCGGTCCATCTACTCCGGGAAGTGCTCACCAACGCTGGGGAGTCGGTACTCGCGTTGGGTAACTTATGGGGTGACTAGGTGTCTGCGAGTAATGTGTGCGCTTGAGTTCATGTTGCTCTTTCAGTTAGCCTTCTTTCGTTCTTTGTAGTCCTAGCACGTTGAATTTAACCTTTGTGTAGATTTTCCTCTGTAGCATACGTAGAATAGAGGTCTTTGCTGTAGGTTCCTGATGTCAGGTGAATTCACTACTCTCGGCCATCAGACACTACCCAATTGTAACCGTAGTCTCCGTCCCATTATCCTGTATCCATTGTCTCAGATCCGTAATGTCAACACACAGCTAGCGGCTTGCTGCTTGGTTCTGAACACCCATCAGCGGACGAGCCTCTATACCCTCATCAGCTGAGACCCCTGGCTTCCACGACAACCAAAAGTTTGTCACTGTCCTTCAGCACGCTTGTATCTGTTGTATGACTTCCCGACATTCGATGGGATGGCGACGCCTTGTATTCTGTGCAACTACAACTACGATGCCGTGCGTTTGTCGTCTGTGTTTAGTCGGTGCTGTGCTTTTTCTTAAACCAGGGTACGAGCGTTTCTCTGAATGAGTGTGTTTCCACGGGCAGTTTCCTCCACAGGTTGACTGCTTCTGTCTGACGGTGTTGCCGGTCGACCTTCCTGCGGTTGGACTGTGAGCTATATCGGTCCCACAGCCGCTCTACTACCGACCTGAAAATGGGCGCTTCCACCTCGGTCAGTTTCATATGTTCTATCAATCCTGATCGGTCATGGGACGTGGTCGCATGTGCCACCAGGCCAGATTTGGTGCATCTTGATAGCACCCCCGTTCACTTTTGCCATTTTGAGCCACAAACGGACACCCCAAATTAGGCAGTGATTTGTTCGTCGAAATGGGAATCGGCGACCCCAAGGTCGAGTGAATGACACCTGCTTCATCTCTCCCAATACAAGGGGACATCCAAATGCGACTACAAGGTGGCCGCCATCTCGCCAAACCTTTATTAGAACCTCCTGGCGCTAGGGCCTTCCCGCGACTTTACGACCCTAGTTAGCACTTTGGTTCTGATCAGCCCTGCTGCGTCCAAATTTATCATCTACAACTGCGTTGAGATGATTGTCGATACACCCAACTGGTTTTTTTCCACGTGTGCCTTTATCGGCTTCATACTATGCATGATTCCCCTTCCATGGCATCTCGAAGGTAACGTTATCGTTCCTGATCACTGTGCTCTCTCTGACGTGTTGTCCAGCCTGGAACATAGGCACTTGCTTGTACATGATATGGACGGGCTTGTTATGTCTAATCTACTTTATCAACTCGGTGGTTTGGAATTCGGACGTTATCAACAGGGCCCCAGTATGGTGTGATATCTGTCAGTGTTCCATCATTTTTTCTCTCCTTCCGATTACCGCTCACCAACCATGCAGCATCCAAATTATTAGTTGGCGCTGCAGTAGCCATTCCTGCAGCATCCCTCTGCATAAACCGTCGCCTCTACCAGATTGCCTCAGTTCAGTCGGTGACAAAGACACGTGCCCAGAAGCGGCGTGATATCATGATTGATCTATCCATTGGCCTCGGCATTCCCTTGCTCGAGATGATTCTCCGTGAGTGCTGCAGTTCAGGTCTGTATTGGAATGTTTATTCACTTGCTATCAGACATCGTTGTCCAGTCCCATCGGTTTATTATTATTGAGGAGGTTGGTTGTTTCCCTTTCACTTGGAACACTCCCCTTGCATACCTCCTCGTGTGGTGCTGGCCCGTTGTGATTGGTCTGGTATCGGCATCATACTGCGGTATGTGTTCCCGGGACGCATTGGTGTTGTGACCCTGACTAGGTGCTGTAGTCCGGACGATTCGCGAGCTGGCTATCCGAAGAGCACAGTTCAGGGAGTTCCTTTCAACAAACAGAAACCTGAGTTCTACTAGATATTTCCGCCTCATGGCCCTCGCTGGCGTTGAAATCCTCCTTACCGTTCCCCTGGGATCCCTCTGGATGTATTACAACGCGACTAGTTCCCCGGTAATGCCGTACGTGAACTGGCAGTATGCCCACAACGACTTTGGTGCGATCGAACAAATCCCTTCTGTTATGTGGAAACAGACCGGACATTCGGCCGTCAGCGTTGAATTGACTCGGTACACTGCCGTTCTCTGTGCGTTCATTTTCTTTACCTTTTTCGGGTTCGCGGACGAAGCACGGAGGAACTACCGCCTTGCATACATGTCCGTCGCAAAACGTGTCGGTCTCTCCACCGGATCAGTCTCGAGCACCGGAACTTGGACTGCCAACGGGTACGTTAGCAAATTGAGTTTTGATATCACGATGTCATCTTTGATCTCATGACTATCTTTTCTCGTAACAGCACCAACACAGACATGTCCTACAACGGCTACTCTTCCACCGGGCCTGTCTACATCACACAACAGGCAGAGAAAAAGCGCAATTCGCTCACGTCATTTTCGTCGCGCATGTCGTTCCAAGATTGCGGCGGTGCATTGGCGGATGTGAAGAAGCGACCATTCTCACCCGCGTCGACGTCTGCGGGATCGATATCGAAGGAGTCGCTTCCAAGTACACCTGTGGACTTGGACAGTATACCCTTGCCCTCGCTCCCCGAAGCTTTGCTTGACACGAGTGCACCGCCCATGTACGCGCCGAACGCCGTCTGAACGCGATTCCTACCTTCCACCCACCCTCCGTCGTCTTGGATTCGATAGCTGCGAAAGATCTTACCCCTCCCCCCAATTTTGCTTGGTTCCAGTGATGTCCTCACGTGTCCATTTTTGTATTGTTAGCGAAGTTCCGCCTCTCACTCCTGATGTGTCTCTCTTTTCTCGAATGTACAGCCATATATGATACCTATATCGATGGAATCTCTCTCCCGGACTATGCAGATAGAAGGTGTAACATTGTTCACAAAAACGTAATATTTGAACCATTGAAATGTGCGTTCTGCAAGATGAACTGCTCAATAACGTCGCGTGGGCCGACACCAGAAATTGTTCAGTACTGCCATTAACACGGAGATCCACTAGATGTCGCTTTTTGTGCAGGCGTTAGTCTTGTGTGGTGAGTGTAAATTGGGAACCAAGCTGTAAGGCACCCTCTTTGTCCATGCCCAAAGTCTTTTTTTCGCGCGTCCTGTACAACCCTTGTTCATCCCGCTCCGTTGTTCAGCACCATGCGTCGTCTGTAGGTATGAATGTCGAGTCGTTGTTTCGCCTCGTGTACTGATTGGCAGTGGTTGATAACGAATCACAGTGTGACAGGCGAAACTAGGACGGTCGGATGCTTCCATTCCACGGTCGCAGGGCGCATATCTCATTTACCATCTGTCCTTTTGCGTACGAACGTCGGAGCCCGCATGGGAACTTATTCCTGGCACTTAACGTATCTACCGGCAGAAGGTCTCATGATTTTGGACTTTGTATCCAAACAAGGACGCGGCGCTGCAAAGGCGGGGGACCCGAGACAAGGGGACATCCAAATCTGATCACAAGGTACTTTGTACATCATCTCACTGATCCTTTATTAGGGCCCCTCCATGGCCATGGACCTCCAGCGATCTTTGCTCCCTCCTCCTCTTCACCCTCTCACCAAATCACTAGCACGTCGATTCTGGTCGGCCCTCACGTCCGATTCTATTCATCTGCAGTCGTGCCGAGATGGTTCCTGATGCACCGAACTGGTTTTTCTCGGCGTGTGCCTTTACCGGCTTCGTACTGTGTACGATCCCCCTTCCATGGCACCTTGAAGGTAACTCTAATGACTCCCGTCCCACCATCTCTAATGTGCTGTCCAGCCTGGAACACGGGCACTTGCCTGTACATGATATGGACGGGCTTGTTATGTCTAATCTACTTTATCAACTCGGTGGTTTGGAATTCGGACGTTATCAACAGGGCCCCAGTATGGTGTGATATCTGTCAGTGTTCCATCATTTTTTCTCTCCTTCCGATTACCGCTCACCAACCATGCAGCATCCAAATTATTAGTTGGCGCTGCAGTAGCCATTCCTGCAGCATCCCTCTGCATAAACCGTCGCCTCTACCAGATTGCCTCCGTTCAATCGGTGACAAAGACACGTGCCCAGAAGCGGCGTGATATCATGATTGATCTATCCATTGGCCTCGGCATTCCCTTGCTCGAGATGATTCTCCGTGAGTGCTGCAGTTCAGGTCTGTATTGGAATGTTTATCCACTCGCTATCAGACATCGTTGTCCAGTCCCATCGGTTTATTATTATTGAGGAGGTTGGTTGTTTCCCTTTCACTTGGAACACTCCCCTTGCATACCCCCTCGTGTGGTGCTGGCCCGTTGTGATTGGTCTGATATCGGCGTCATACTGCAGTACGTGTTCCTGGGACGCATTGGTGTTATTATCCTGACTAGGTACTGTAGTCCGGACAGTTCGTGAGCTGGCTATCCGAAGAGCGCAGTTCAGAGAGTTTCTTTCAAGTAACAAGAACTTGAGTTCCAGTCGGTATTTCCGCCTCATGGCTCTCGCCGGCATCGAAATCCTCCTTACTGTCCCCCTCGGATGCTTTTCCATCTATCTCAACGCGTCCCAGGCCCCACTGCCATCGTATGACAACTGGGCTGTTGCCCATTATAACTTTGGTTTGGTCATACAAGTTCCTACTGTTGTGTGGCGGCAGGATCGAGTGCAAGTCATCAGCCTTGAGTTGACTCGTTACGCTGCCATCCTCTGCGCCGCCGTTTTCTTTGCCTTTTTCGGGTTCGCGGACGAAGCACGGAGGAATTACCGCCTTGCATACATGTCCATCGCAAAACGGGTGGGTCTCTCCACCGAATCTTACGGAAGTTGGACTGTCAATGGGTACGTCAACGAATTGAGTTCCGATGTCACGACGGGGACCTGGTCTCATAACTGCCTTTTTCTCGTAATAGCACCAACCCAGATATGTCCTACAATGGCCCCTCTCCCACCATGCCTGTCTTCATCACGCAGCAGGCAGAGAAGAAACGCGACTCGCTCGCGTCGTTCACATCCCGTACGTCGTTGCCAGATTACGGCGGCGTATTGGAGGATATAAAGAAGGTACCCTTCTCACCCACGTCCACGTATATGGGATCGATATCGAAAGAGACGCTTCCGAGAACGCCTGTGGACTTGGACAGTGTACCCTTGCCCCCGCTCCGCGAGGCTTCGCCTGACATGAGCGCACCGCCTCTGTACGTTCCCGACGCACCCCACGCAGTCTGAACTTGCTCCTATCCCTGCTTCCGATGTCTTGGATCAACTTTTCCCCTCCACAATTTGGTCTCACTCCTTTTGTTTCAACAACTTGTGTGTAAATTCCGGTCATTCTTGTATTGTTAGCGAATTTTCTCTCTCTTTTGGTGTCTCGCTCTTTCGTTTTATGTAGTAGACCTCTTGTTGCATACCCCCTCCGATTATGAGGTCCCTCCAAACTATCCAGATAGACAAGTGTAGCCTATGCTTACGATAATATAAAAACGCTTGGAACAGATCAGGCTTACCTTTGTGGAACCAGTGACGTACTGCTCTTCGACCCCGCGCAAACACCGGAAACCCCATTCAATATACGCCGGGCACCAAGCGACAAGGTACCCTCTTCGCCCACGCCCTCCACTCGTCTCCAAAGCACTTTTCGAGCATCTCATCCTCCTTGTTCATCCGCTTATTCATCCCAACGTACAACACCGTCAACACCGTCGCATAGATGCCCGTCACGACCACCCCGATGGCGTCTGCGCGCCCATCACCCCCACCTCCACCAGCACTCGACGCCCACGTACAAGTCCGAGCCCAGTCCGCACACACGCGCACGACCGACCCGTGTCGATCGAGCACGCAGAGCAGCCACCCAACGACGAGTACCAAGGCGCCGGTGTAACTCGGGTGCCGGACGACACCGTACACGCCGTGCGTCACGAGCGCGTGGGAGGGGCGGATAGAGAGCTCGAACGTGAAATGCGGGCCGAGGGCGCGGAAGCAGTGGAGGCGGAGGGCAGCGCCTGCGATGATGAGGAGCGCGCCGGTGAGGAAGGTTGGCGTGAGCGCGGTGAGTGCGGTGGGCGGCGTGTCCGTCGTGGAGGGGAAGAAGAAATGGAGGAGCGGGCGGGCAAGGCCAGGCGGACAGTGGTCGCTCAGTGTGAGGATGACCGAGCCCTCGAGGAACACCCAGGACCATAACAAGGTCTGTAAGAAGCAGATACGTTATTCCGGTCGGCCAAACGTGGACATGAGTTCGACTGGGAACATGAAGGGCAAAAAAGCGCACTTTGGCGAAAATGGTGAAACAAGGCACCACACGTTCTGCACCGTGTTGTTCGCGTAGTTGGTCGTTGGGGGGTCGAGGGTTGGGCGCCGTCACCGCGTACCGTTGAGCGACCACTGCGGTGAGGAGGAGCAGTAACTTGGCAATCGCCATGGTACGTCACGGAGATTTGTCCCTACTAAGCGGGAGTCTTCGAAGTAAGAAAAATACATCCATAAGCTCGACCTATCCTACAACATGATCATTCATGGGTATTCTGACAGCGTAAACACGACAGCAGTATGCCTCGATAACGACAAGCAAGAAAATCAAAATCCGTGACAGAGACAAATGATGACATCCCAGAGGAATGGATTGAAACTGCATGAAAAAAAAAAAGAAAAAGAGAGTAGCTCGCTTTACCCCGAGCTACTCGATTTGGTCAAGACGAGTTGCAGCCCTCCCTCGACATACCGCCTCAGCTGCGCCTGCACCTGCTTGATTTTGTCGTCCCTCGTGTCTAACCCATACTCGAACGTTGCCAACTGCAACGAAAACTGCACTAGCTGAGACGTTGCTTGGCAGCGCGACGCCACGAGACGCGTAATGGATTCGATGGAAACGACCGAGGAACATCTCAAGTGGAGCACTTCGAGCGCTGGACAGATCTGTCCACCCTCGGCATCGTCCGATTCGTCGTCGTGCGTAAGCGCGGTGACGAGCCCATGGTTGAGTCGAAGGATGCCTGGGAGATAGTACAGGGTCTTCAGGCGATGAAGCTGTGCGAGACACGACAGGATTGCAGAGTCGGCGATGTCGACCCGGTTGAAAGACACGCTCTCGAGCGTGTTCGCACAGCGCACCAAAAACGGTAAACACTCTGTTTGACCAATGAAACTGCCAAGCGCGAGACTAATGTTCTTGATCCCAAAATGACGAAGTCGTGGCATGTGGAGAGCATCGAAAAAATGTTCGAGGTACGACGTCTGAACATAGATACTCGATCTGAACGTGTGGACGTGGGGTAGGGTCACGGGTACAATATGTGCTGGATCAACGTCATTGATCGGGGCACCAATACCGAGGGAGAGCGTGATTAGGTTGGGACAACGGGCAAGGGTTTCAAGATAGTCGCTATGGACAGGATTCCAAAATGAGCTCGCATCATATTCAAGGCTCAGGTGCTGAAGCTGTGCCCAGGGGATCTGGGAACCGCGGAGGTCAAGACTACACCAAGACAGGCTCAGGCTCTTGAGACTGGGTGCGGAATGCAGTACAATCGGGGGTGGGTTTTCATTAGTGGGGAGCGAGTTAGTGTTTTGCAGCTCCAAGTGCTGGAGATATGGTAGGGGACTCTGAGTGAACGTCAGAAGATAGCTGAGAGATCGAGATGAGAAATTCAGGGAGAGTTCCTTCAGCCGGCCAGTGAGGGCGAGAATCTCTTTGTCAAGGTGCATGAGCGCATGCCATGGTATGAGGGGTCCCTTGGCGTGATTCAGAGACAAGGATATTGGAAGTCCTTTCGACCGAGAGAACCACACGTGCATCGATAGACTCTTGTATTGCACAAGAGCCTCCCAGTCTCTGGTGCCTGTTGGCAAATCGAGTTGCAACTTGGACCATAAATATGGAAGGGAGAACAGGAGGTACCGCCAAGAACGGCAAATCTGAGCAAGTAATAGTGGCGCCACCCGGGAATCAGCCCTCAGAGTCGCCTGGTCCCACATACAGTGCTCGAAGATCTTCACCATGATGTCTGTGGGCATGCGACGAACGGGAGATACGAGTGCTTCAAGCTCCTGGACGACGCTTTTGACTCGATCGCGCTGGCGTTCGAAACGTCGCACTTGAGCACGGGCATGTTCGATTTCCTCGGCAAATATAGAAAGTTCTGCCTTGCGCCATTCCAACAACTGATGGATACGGTAGGTGTCCATCGGGGATGGGACCGAGTTTGTGCAGAAGAGCTTGGAGATCGATGACTAGAAAAGAGGATCGGAGAGTCATCAACGGGTGTCATTGAAGAGATAATGTTTGAAACAAAAAGGTTCCACGGAAGACGTACTGGTATTTCGGGGTCCATGGCGTGCGACTGGGCGGAAAAGCGAACGGAATGAGCTAGGAAAGGCATAAGAGAGGAGGTGGTCTGCTGCGGGGCCCCACCACTGGCGGACGGGTCTACCTGTGGGAACGTCAAGAAGAGAATAGACCCTGCGTGCTTATTTTTATGCCTTGATACCTTTACGTGCTAGAATCCGAGGAGCAGGACGAGTAGGTCAAGCTGGCACCGGTGGAGCAAGTACGTGACAAATCGTCGTGATGCCGCGCGGAAGCAAGTGTGAGTCAGGCGAGTGGCAGTTGAGTGTGCCAATGGGAGTGCCATCATCCAGAATGGCGAGCACGGGCGAAGTGCTATAAGGTTTAATGTGCTTGGCACTCAGCGGAGGCTGAAGGCGTGCAGGTCAGGCCGCGCGCAGCAACGCCCCGCCGCGTGCAACCGAACTCTTCATCACCTTTCACCATGTCCGACCAACCAACCAGCCGCTTTCTGTGGGGATGGCGAGGCGTCAGTTTGGTCCTGTTGTTTCTCAAGGCCGTTGCAAAATACAGCCAAACAATTACCACCACGCTTGGGTTATTCTTGCATAACGCATACGCGTCGCGGTCAGTCCGTCCTCATACTTGCACATCGTCCTCACTGTCGTTCTACAGCACCTCTCCAGCTTTGACGATGTCACCCTCGATTCCAGACTTTTCTACACCCCCGCCCAAGCTTGTGCTCGACGAGTTTATCGCAAAGGCGCTCTCATCGACGCCCCCAGATCTACATCCCTTTTTTGAGGCATTCAAGGGCCTCTATACACGCAAGTAGGGAACACAATTGAAAATCATGGACAGCAACTCATTCGAGTGATAGACTATGGCACCAACTCACACTCAAGTTGTTCGAGTTCTTCGATCACCCCCTCTCAAAGCCGTGCCGTGTGGTCGTCTTCCAGCAGTTCGTAAGGGACTTTGAGTCCAAATTGAACCAGCAGAAACTCGTGGAGCTGGGGACGCGAGTGTCAAAGGAGATAACGAGTGCGTTCCATTTCATTGCCGGTAATTTCCATCAGAATTCATTTCGTCGCGAAGATCCGCAGGCACAGCTCGGATTTCTGAGTGCACTGCTGTCACGGATTGATGCAGATGAGTCCAAGGAGGCGTATGTGCTGTTACTGGCAAACATCGCGCACGCGAAGCTGGTGTATGGCGATCTGGAAGGGACAAAGAAGGACATGGACGCGGCTTGGAAGACGCTCGATCAACTCGAGGGTGTGGATAATGCTGTGAACGCATCGTATTATCGGGTGGCTGCGGACTACTACAAGGTGATATGAATCATCGAGAACGTTCCGGTGGATGGCAGGCTGACGCAATTGAGATCACAGGCGAAAGCAGAATACGCCCCGTATTACAAGCACTCGTTGTTGTATCTAGCATGTGTTGATGTGGAGACGGACCTCACGGCAGAGGAACGTTTGCTGCGCGCGCACGACCTTGGTATTTCGGCATTTCTCGGGGAGAGTATCTACAACTTTGGGGAACTGGTGGGTTGTTCCTAAGATTTTTTATTTGAAAAGGACTGTTTTTGTAGCAAGTGCGCGAGGACGAAGGACACTGACGATGGCTTGATCTGTATTAGCTGATGCATCCGATATTGGACGCGCTGGACAACACGCAGTATGATTGGATCAAGAAGCTGTTGTTCACATTCAACGAAGGGAACATTGGCAAATTCGAAGCGTTGGCGCCGCTTTTCCCGCAGGAGGTGCGTGATGGGTGCGGAGAGCCGTGCCGGGATGGGGGAAGCTGAGGGAGAAATGGAACTGCAGCCGATTCTAGAGCAAAACTATCCGTTTCTGCGGCAGAAGATCTGTCTCATGGCACTGATAGAGTCGGTGTTCAAACGGAGTGCGAATGACCGCACAATGACGTTCAAGACGATCGCCGAGGAGACGCGACTGGCGATGGACGAGGTGGAACATTTGATCATGAAAGCACTGAGGTGAGCGGGAATGGGAGGATATGGAAGGGGGCGTGGTGCTGATAATCAAGTGCGTGCAGCCTCAAGTTGATTCGAGGTACGCTGGACCAGGTAGATGAAAAAGCACACATATCGTGGGTGCAGCCGCGTGTGCTGTCACGGGGGCAGATTGGGGAGCTGGCAGGACGGCTGGGTGTGTGGATAGAACGGCTTGGCCGAGTAGAGGAGCGTTTAGCACCCCAACTGGCGGGCACGGCCTAATGGTAGTACCACGCGAATCAGACACGACGATGTGGCGGTGATGTGACTGCAGACGAAATAAAAACATATCCTCCTCCTCTCCCTCTCTCTCTCTCTCTCTCTCTCTCTTTCGTTGATTATCAGCCGTCCCATGTCTGACGACTCCCCCCCAAAACATCGTCGTGTCTCCCGTCTCGTCCCCGCCTGGAACCCCCGCGACGACGACCCCGTCCCCGAACGCAAGTCCAAAATGCGCACATCCCCAGACGACCCCACCCACGACGCCTTTGTCGTCCAGAAGAAGCCCCGCAAGAAGTGGACCGAACAAGAGACCCAGATGCTCGTCGACGGTTGCAACACGGTACGTCCCCCCCACCTACCCCGCTTCCGCTCCTCATCCCCCGCAGTGGGGCGTCGGCAACTGGAAGGCCATCCTCAAGGACTCAAAGCTCAAGTTTGACAATCGCTCCCCCGTCGACCTCAAAGACCGGTGCGTGTCCCCCATTTGCGTCCTCCTTTCCCTCACTCCCCGCTAGCTTTCGCACCTACTTCCCCGACGCGTACAAAGAGCACTACCCCAACGCGAAGACCCACCTCTCCAGCAAGGTCCGCTCCACCCTCCCAGACGGTCGCTCCATCTTTGAAAAGACCCGTTCCAAGAAGCGTCGCCCCTTTACCGAGGAGGAGGACCGCGCCCTCAAGGCCGGCTACGAGAAGCATGGCACCGTATGGGCCACCATCGTCAAGGATCCCATCTTCCAGGAGCAGAACCGCCGCTCCACCGACCTTCGTGACCGCTTCCGCAATGCCTTCCCTGAGCTCTACCAGGCTGCGGGTTACAAGCCTCGCAACGCCCCCAAGAAGAAGAGAGACGCCACCGTCAGTCTCCCCGTCCGTGCGGCTACAGACGATCAGCTCCCCGCCACTCCCTCCCATATCGGTCCAACACGCCAGAAACGTGCCTCCAGAATTCTCAGAGGCGGCACAAAGAGCGTTCCAGAGAGCGCTACCTGCTCAGAAGACGATGACAGCTCCGCCGGCGAAGAAGAGCCCTCCCGCAGGCTCTTCAAGTGTCCCCCTATTACAACAGAGACGTCTCCCCACGACGAGCCCCCCTCCTCTGCAGAGCCGTTCGCAGAGGTAGACATGGAGACAATCGACCCTTTATCCGAGCCGCTCTCCATCCCTGACTTTATGCCCAGTGCGACACAGTCCCTCTCAGAGCTCACCGACTCATCCCACTCGCAGAGTACATGGTCCGCCATCGAAACTCCAATCCACTCCAGCAGCTGGTCAGCCAATGCCGGCTCCCCGACGTCGTCGCATATATCCTCTGACTACCCTTTCAATCAATCGCCCTTTATGCGTCGCATGCCTACCATCGGAAAGTCCCCCTGGGGCGCGCAGGACTGGTTTTCTGCTAATCCTCGACTTGACACCACATTTTCCAGCAGCGGCTCCTCCTTTGCCGACGGCCTCTCCCCAGCACCATCGTCCCCTTTTTCCTTTCATCACCTCAACCATGGTGTCATGGATCGATATGACTTATTTCCGACCACCTTTCATGACTTTGCTTCTGAGGCTGGCATCGGGGATACCCACTCCACCTTTTCTGACCCTGAGATGTTCCCCGCTAGCACCTTTAGGGGCTTCACCCATCACTCCAACTACGCGGGTGACCTTATCTTTGGTGCACGCACTCATCAACCACAGCAGTCGTATTACGGTCCCGGTTTCGGTTTTGGAACACCTGGCCTTGGACTGTCAGGCATGCAGCAGCCGCCCGGCATGCACTCCATGCAGATGCACACACCTGCGCTCCCTGGATTTGACGAAATCGAGCTGGCGTCGATTACGCTCAATGATCAGGTTGAAGTCTCCGCGTCTGCTCCTGCCGCCAGTGAAGTCGGCGTTCAAAAAGACGATGCGGAGACGTCTCTGAATATTCCGTCCACCCTCGAACTGTTCGCCATCGCTCCCCATAACATGGAGGACGTGGTCGATCTGGCAAACTCGACACCGCCTGCGACGCCACTCATAACATCTCGTCCCATGCGTCCCCTGTCGCATGTTCATACATCTACGTCACATGGCCGGTCGATATCTGTGCCGCCAACAGAGTCGCGCTCCACTACGACACGTTCCGCACAGGTTCAGACGCATTCGCAACCTGTCATTACGACCACACGCTCGCTGCCTTTCTTTGATGCGCTCCCTCACCACAGCACGGAGTCCGCAGCATTGCATGGCGCAGCAGACTCGCAGTCGTGCGTTGATCTGTCGAAGCTGTCGACTTGCAACGAGTTTCACGATCTGCCCTTCCTCGACTTGCACTATTATAGCGGCAGCCATTCTACGGACGGCCACCACGATGCGAGTTCTGGTGCCACAGACACCTCGAGGCAGGGTCAGGCACTGGATTTGGCACGGTCGAACATGTCTCTGAGGTCCGCGCCACCAACGGCGCCGTACTCGTCGGTTAGCCAGGCACTTCAAAACGCACAGGCGTTGCTTGCGGAGACAGCCCAGGAAGTGGGTGCGAGTTCTAGTACGGGTGCGCGCCCGTCGCACCAACGTGGGATGAGCTTTGTCTCGCCGCAAGACCTGCAGCTGCGCAAGGTGAATGACAACAAGCGCAAGCGAGCTAGCTGGGACGGCGGAGCATCTTAGCCTCTCCTCCTGCCTTGATCGTGCATTCGTCTCTTTGCATTCCGTGCATTCTGCGGACCCGGATCTCATTCTCTTTATCTTTCAATACTCGCGCATTTGTTGTTCCGTCGAGTCAACCACTTTTTCCATGACCCCGTGTGCTCGCATTCGCTTTCGTTACACTATCTTGCCGCCCCTCTTTTTTTTTTTTTTTCGCTTGCATCGCTATCCATCATGTCCTCACCGAGTCATTTTACCAAGTCAGGCGCACGACGTTATCTGGCATCAACACACGCACACCCAAGTTCCATTTCTTGCGCCCACCCGTTTTGCGGTATGAAACCAGGCATTATAGTTGATCAGTACGTGTATATGTATATAGTCTCGCTGCCGCAGGCGACGGCAGCCGTCTTTCCTCCCTCCTCTTTACCATGACCGTGCTTCGGCTTCGTAGCACGTAGCAGAGCTGGTATTTGTGTCAATGGTGATGACGATCTGGATGGTCGTCCTCGTTCTGGCACTGAAAACTCGAGATGATAAATTTGTCATGGCCCATTTGCCTGAACACATGTGTACCGTTTATGAGCACCACATCCCATCGACATGACGCGCGTCACAGCGATGGACACGGCGTTCAACGCCAAATTGGCCTCCCGGATGAACGTTGTGCAAGTCAATCGCTGCCCAGAGAAAGCAAAAAAGGACGTGAGCGTTCTCTTGATCCACGACGCACGCCACGTTTTTCCCCACCGCATATTGCTATTAATGTCGCTGCTGCTTCTTCATCTTTTTGATTCATCCCAAATCGGAAGATGAGATGGAGAACCTTTTGGTTCTGATATTGGAATATGGCACGTCGATGGCAGTGATGATGATTCGGTCTGACCAGAAGAGGGGGGGGGGAGTGCGCCCGACAGGGATGACCACCGTCGACATCAACCTGCCACTTTTTTTGTCGGACTTCCATTCCCTCCGTCTCTGTTGTTTGCGATCTTGTATATGTATAGATGGCAATCCAGCTGTGTGCGTGTTTACAACGAGACGGGACGCCCACGTGTACTGCTGCGCGTCGTGTTGTGTATCCAACGCCTCCCCTGGTCGTGGTGACGTACGGACATGGACTCGCTGAGGTTCTTACCCGTGAGCGTTCATGTGAGTCGATCGGGGAGACGACCTTGTTAGAAAAAAAAAAACATCCTATCACACCGAGTCCAAGTCCAATGCCAACGCGGATCGTTGAACCAGCCTTTGGAATGTCTCAGGGGGACGGGCCTGCCACATGTCACACACGTGTTGCCTGGCGACACTCTGCGCCTTGTTGCTGGGACCGACTCACCACGTCACCCAGCCAAGGTGTCCCCTTGTGCTGCTGGATCGGAGCGTATCAACCAACGTAGGGTGACGTCCATTCATTTGGCAGCTCTGCTGTCAGACACGTAAACTGGCGTCGCTCTGGCGGCCCTCACGAGCGTCCATTAAACATGTCTGCACTCGTGGCCCCCCACTGAAGCTGGGTGTACAGTTCGTCGGAGGACGGCAGACGTCTAGCTTGCCATGTTTTTTTCTTCTTCTCCTTCGATTCCGCGACTCCGGTCACTTAAGTAAACGATAGCAAGGCCGTGTCTGTTCGCTGGTCGTGTGACCCCATGCACTTCCCGCAGGTACTACAAGTTGTCCCCGGTCTTTGGCTCTGCCTCTCCCAGTAGTGGATCGTTCTTCCCCGAGTGCCTCCTCTGCATCAACTTCATACGCACCTCTACCACCTCTTACTCGACCAGCGACCTCGCAAATCATACGTGACACCTACGAGGTGGAGGATCTCGACGGTCCCGCTTCCGCATTCACGTACCGCCGTCTGACTGGCGGACGGACGGGACCAGACTGACCATTCTCAGAAGGCGGCACTCCCTCGGAGCGGGCGTCCGGTGGCAAGAGGAACTCGACGTCCTCGAACATGTGCGGAAACAGGATCGCCAGCATGTCCTCCACCCTAGTCGAACGTCCCGAGTTACTGAAAAAGACAAGGCGTCGCAAGGGAGGAGCCTCCGCACCTAAATATAAAGTCGCCTTTTTGAGCCGAACCGCCCTTCCTCGCCGACTTGCTTGGCGAGTCGACTCGTTTCTTCTCCGAGTCCGTCGCGAACGAGGTGACGTTGAGGGACCCCGTCGAGTTATCCTTGGTGTAGAGGGACAGTCCCTGTCTCGCAGCGAGGTCGAGAATGTTCTTTTCTACAGTGTCTTTGACCTCATGAATTCCAAATGTCACATCTCCACGTATGCATCAAACGTACCTTCCGCATAGTAGCAAAAGACTGTTCGCATCGATGAGATTCACAAGCACGACCGCAAACAAGAAAAACACACCTTCGGTTGGTCGAGTCTGGCCCATTCGGTCTATACGTGCAATAGCTAGCTCATAATTCGGTCACAGCCCCATGCTATCAAACCAGAAAAGCTACCTTGTACTTCAAAACCATGATTCACGACGCTTTCCAAAAGGAAAACTCGAGAGGCGCAGGTGACGTTCAGGCCAGCGTTATCGCGTTCGCTTGGCGGACGTCAGGCGGGATCAATTCACGATCGTGATCAACTCACCCGTGCAGAAGAAGAACTTGAAGATTTGGGTCGAGTCGGAATCTTTTCGCTCCACCGTCCTTTCCTTTGCCTTGGTTCCGGTCCAGGCGCAGGCAGGGTACGTCTACAATGGTCTCACTCAATGCACGGGCGCACACATGGCTTCGACTTGCCGTTCGAACAAAGAGCAAGCTCGACAACTTGGGAACTCGATCAACAAGACGTTCTCTGGGAGACCGAGGAGACGACAAACTCACTTGTCAATGAATCGGCCCACGCAGAAAAAACAATACTCTTGGCACCAGGATCTACAAGTTGGATATGTAGAAGATGTCGAACAAGTGTCTGAATCTTGCTTCCATAGCTTCCGATGGACTCCATCGTCTGAATGTCTGCAAACAGGGTGGGATCTTTCCCAGAGGTTGACCGACATTCCCTCCACGTTGCTCGGATGGCTTGGACTCACCGATCATGTTGTACTGGATTTCCCGATAGGAAACAGGGACTATTTCTCCTTTGTTCAACACGGGCCGTTGAGGAGGCGGTCGATCCTCCTGAAGGGTGAAGCGTTGTAGCTGATTGATGTCGACAGGTACCCTACAAGAGACGTTCAGTCCATAACCAGCGGTGATCCAATCGCGTGTACCTGCAAACAGGGCAAGCTCTTCCTTGCCCACATGCAGTCCATGCTTTCATGCATTCCTTTTGGTGATCCAACAGTTTCAACCGACTGCCGTCAAACAATTTACAAGACATACCGCACAGAAGATATGGGCACTATTCAACATGTCAGCCTACGTTGTCGTCGATGAAAAAGAAGTGTTCTACCATTGAGTAATGAACCCTCCCAAAAACTCGCACTGACATAGAATGCAGATAGTGTCGCCACCGTCGACGCCTGGCCCGCCCCCGGCGAGGTGTTCTAGATATCGCTGTCGTGCCCGCCTCGTGTTGATTTTGGCTCCAAGATTGACAATATCGAGGTTGGTAGACTTCATGGCACCGACAAGAGAACCGTCCCATTGGACTTCTACTACGGTATCCGAGATTTCCTGGAGTTGCCGGAAGTAACTAGGTGGGCGTGAGTGATCAAGTCGCACAAGGGGAAGATGCGGATACAAACACGATACGGTCATTGAAAGCCTTTCGTAGCACAGCGAGGTCGGCATCCAGCTTCTCCGTGATTCCGTCTGTTATGGAGATCGCCGTCGGGCTTAATCCTGTAACGCGAAAACACGAACGAGAGGTTGCTTACGTAGGCTTGCTATCAGCGCTCGTAACTTGGCAGCTCCTTCTTTGACTATGATTCTTTCTGGGTCGTTCTCCTTCGGAATACCAACAGCAACAGCGGCGAGGTCGACCATCACCGATTTGACCGCACGTCCGGACAGCTGCAGCTCCTTGCGTTGCTCCAACAGCTGTCCGTACAGCACTTCGTGTTGAGGCTGTACTTCGATGTCGCCTGGAGCTTCCAGATTGCGCTGGGACTGGAATTTGGCTCGAGCGGCAGCCTTGGTCTTTCTCGTCTTTTTCTCCTTTCCCTCGTGTGCGGCAAGGAGTGTCCGTTCCGCAACGACCGTCTCCCAGCGGTCGGCAAGGAGTGCAGTATAGGCCTGCAAGTAGACCTCTGCCTCGCCCTGCGTATCCAGTGTACGGGTGTACTCTTCTCCATCGGCTTGCTCGTCGGCAGAGTTCAGTTTTCGAGTAAGCAGCTCAACGACCTTGGAACGCCACTGCCAGAGGAGCGCTGACTGTTCATTAAGCACGTCTTCGATAATCTCATTTGCTTCTTCGAACTGAAGAGATCCGTGAAATAAACGCAACGAGGCCAAGATTATGGCACTCACCAAATGGGCTGATCTAATGCCCCCGCCCTTCATGAACGGTGATGAGATCTGCAGCGCTTGCTCCGTCACACGCTTCTCCGTCGCTGAAGCACTCAGCCTTTGCATAGCCTTGGTCGCCGCCTCCTCCGTAGCTAGCCAATCGAAAACTGAGTCCCAATCCACGTTACACATAATACAAACTCACACACGAGTAGGTCCTTCCGCAGGCTCTCCGCGTCCGCGTATGCCGTGTCTTCCCTTTCCGAATAGGAAGATCCAAGAACGTGGTATACGTCCCCCTGCAAGAATCTGACGCGATGGAGTACTAACAAACATTCTCGCAGGCGAGCCAGTAACGCCATTCGTCTGACCCTGTGGTCCTCGCCAGCCGGCGTCTTGGGTAATCCTCGGTCTTCCACGTCCTCATCACCAAAGTCGAGATCAAGGTCTATCGGTGACGCAGAGTCGCGTTCGAATTCTCTTCCTTTTCCCTTGTTGATGCCCTCGGCGGGTTGACCATTGGAAAGATTCAGCTTCCTCGAATCTCTTAATGCCTGTGCTTCTCTTTTCAGAACTTCGCCTTTCCGGTTGTGTTGTGCAATGGAAGTTTTGAGCTCGTCAATGAGCTGACTGGCCTCTGTTTCTGCAGTAAGCAGATGCTCGAGAGCGCGTTGATACCGGTCACGATCGTCCGAGCAGTGTTGCTGCAGCTGAGCGAGCCTGCTTAGTGCCAAGACCTAGAGGGTCGAGGTAATGAGCGGGCATACGGCAACCGAGCGCGATCAAGTACCACCCACCTTTGCTCTGCGATCCTCTATCAAGTTTCTCCAGTTTTGGTCTTTCATCGACTACAGGACGAATGAACGTAGGTAAAACATCGAACACGGAGGGTGCATGCACACCTCCAAGACGTCTCCCATGCTCTTTAGGACACCTGATTTGTTCAGCCTATCACCCTGCCTTGGCAGTTGTCCGACCTGTATTACACCAAATTTAAAGATGGGTGAGGCGTACGAAGGAATTGCCGACGACTCGCCTGGGGATGTGTGCATATCCCTCTTAGCCTTCTCAGCGCGTTTCTCAGAACGCTCGCATCCACCTCCCAGCCTTCGTGTGCCGCTACCCCACGTGCATCTAGTCCAAGTTCAGAGAGAGCCCCTTCAAAAGCCTGGTCATACACCTTTCGAATGCCACGCAATGAGTGCTCTATCCCAGACGCTACCAACTCAGGGACGACCCACGTGTCGTTCAACTCGTCCAAGCTCAATGCCTACCAAATATCGCTGTTGTTGAGGTATTGTCAATTCAGTCTCGACGGAAGACTTTAGCGTCCTGTGCCATAAGTCATCAATAACGGATCGTATTTTTGGTGACACGCCGGCCAACCTGACAGAATATTTTTGGAACAACGATACAAACAAATCTTTAAATCCGTGTTTCAAAATCCTGTCCCACATCCGTGATGGCGCTACAAGGTCATTGATACGCAAAAACTGAAGAATGCCGATGAGGTCTGAGACCTGGGCACGCGCAGGAGTTCCAGAGACGGCGAACGAAGATAATCGAGGAATAAGAGAAACCATCTCTCTGGAAGTAGGAGCATCAGTACAGCGCTTGTCCACAGCCCGACGAATCATATGAAGAAATGCGGGAAGAGGCGGAAAAAGAACGAACTCGGATCTGCCCGTTCCCATCATCTGCACTTCGTCCATTATCACTCGATACCACTCGCACATCACCAGGGGACTTCTCGGCCTCTTCAGATTCATGTACTCCACATTCTTCCTGTGGGGACGTTCAGGAGGAGTGTGGGCAATAGACATATCGAACCGAAGGACATTATATGTTGTGATACAAACGTCAAACTGATTGATGTAGCTTGGCCAGTCGAGGATTGGGTCCGAGCCCGCATCCAAGTCGTCGGGGTCCAGATTATGCGCGGGATCAGACTCCATCTCGCCCATAATTATGTCATCGGCTTGCAGAGCGTTGGCTTCGCCCCCCCGTTCAATGCTGGTCTTGAGCTCCTGTCTGGATCTTGCACGCCGTTTCGCTCTCTCGATTTGAACGTCGGTCTCCGTTATCGGCACCTTGAGTTTCGTCCAACCATCGTATACAAAGACTTTGAGATCAGGTGCATGGGTAGAAATTTCATCCGCCCACTGGGTCGCTAGAGCGGGTGGGGTCACAATGAGAGTCGTCTATAAACACGAGATGTTAATCGTTTTGTAAGATGGTATGTGACGAGGCTAAAATGACCTTGATCTCTCGGACGTGCAGCTGCGCTTCTGGATCCCACTTCCGATCCGAGGGGTTCCTCTCCGGGGCCGGGTTGAGAAGCATTAACGAGAGACACTCCATAGTTTTTCCGAGACCTGAGTAGCAATTAAAGTCACGTAAGCTTTGCAGGCACATAGGGTGCAGGACAGGCGCAAACCAGGTTCCTCAGCGAGAATGCCTCCCAATGCTGTATGAAGCCTGGGGAGGACGGGACTAAGAGCACTTGTGAGGCGGTTGAAAAAGAAATTTCGGCCGCCTATTTCTATTTCTTCCCAAAACTGTGGCAAACCTTTGTTTTCTGTACTTGTGGTCTCCGAATCGTCGAGTGGCACTACAATTCCCGCAGGTGTGACCCGTTTACCCTCACGTCCTAACATCCATGCGACAGTTCTTCTCTGGAAGGGCATCAAGGTTGAGAGGAGCCCATCGGGCTGCAATGACTCGTAAGTCACATCCTGCACAAGAGGGGGTGCTGGAAGCATGGAGTTAAGAAAAAAAGGAATGGTAACGTCCATTACTTCTTCCGTAACATCGCCATATACATGGCGCGTGAGGGGTGCCCTGGTGAGGAAGCACAGAAGTCGACGTTGGAGAACTTCGAGTTCGCTCTGCCTGCGCTGAGAGAGCGAGTTGTTGAACGGAGAATAAATTTCCGGTATCGCAAGCGAGAGCGTAAAGTGTGTACGAAGCTCAAATGGGAGATCACGTGTAGAGTTGTATGTGCCTTCTGGAAGAATATGTAGTTGAAGACTCGCCTCCAGCTTTGCGCGATTGTTGGACTGGAGGACGGCGCAGGCGGCAGTAAAGTCGCGGTGCATATCTAAGGGCGATATACTTTTCTCCTCAAGTCTGTCCGCAGCGATACCATCTGGCCATGGGATGTCTGGAAGTAAAAAGAACCACTTCTCACTGTGTTCTCTGGACATTTCTGGAGAAGAGGGAGACAACCTTGGGAATCTTCCAGAGAGTGTCAAGACGCGACCCTGGTAGCGCGTCATAAAGAGCCTCCCCATTTCTATGTCACGGGAGGGAGACAGAGTCCTCTGGCGAGCTTCAAGAAGTGAACAAAGCTTCTCCTCTTCTTCAATCCATCCCCACTTCGCTGCAACGTTGTCGTCGGCATAGTGTTCTGAATTGTGATCGACCACCTTGTTATATCGCAAGTGCAATGCAAATTGGTAAGCCCGAAGAAACGATGTGTGCTCTGTTTCATACGCTTCGTCAATTACGTTAGAAGATGACTCCCAGTATGATGGATAAATCTGCCTGTATGTCGGCCCGGTGTCGTCTTCGTTGGTCTCTCCACTTTCATTCTGTTTATTATCTGTGTTTCCTCCAGCCGCATCGTCACGTCTAATGCGCTTTGCGGGGTCAGGGGTCAATTCCAAGTGCTTGCGTTTTTGGGGGATACGGGGTGTTGGATAATCATCACTTTCCAAACAACCTTCTTCGTCCCTTGTTATGCTTTGGTCCTGGGAGAGCTTGGAAATAAGTGTGCGGAGGTTTAGCGCGGGGCGGAAGTCATGACTATGGGTGACTACGCCTCCCATGTATCCATGGTCGTGCACGTCTGGCCAATAGTGGGAAACTTTGCAACGCAGGGATTCCGCATGGTGGATGGTGTGCATGTCGTTTCCCAAGTCCATGTGCATACAGGCACAGGGAAAGGAGTCGAGACAAACGCAATTGCGACACTAAGGAGAAATACCTTCGGCGATCACGTGGCCTGGTATTCAAGCAATTACCCGAAGGAGTTGTTCCTCGCAAGCTACTTACACACAAATGCTGGGAATGTATTCGGTATATTGATACAAGCTGAATATGCGGGTATAGCAGACAGAATTGAGGAATGATGGTCTAAGGTAGATGCTGAAATAAATGCTCGGAGAAGCGCATCGTGTGGTAGATGGGATGACTTCTCTGGATCATGCCATGTGTGTCCGATGAGGGGGCAGAATGCAAGGGTGGGAACGTAATTCGTGGTCGAGGTCGTAGCAGCAGTCATATCTTGGCTTGTCAACGTCTTGGTGGGATACGCTTAAGCGCAGACGATGACGAGAGGAAACCCAGCGCTAGATCTTCAACTCTCGAAAGCCGCGCACATCTAACCGTCCTGCTCCATTCCGCTGCCACTCTTCCTGCACACTACCTTCGTCATCCACACTGGTGTCGCCCACCTCTCTTATCTTTGTCAGCCCTTCATTGCCTACCATCGCGCTCACATTCCGCTTGAATCGACCACCGGGAATGACAATTTTCCCTGCGCTTGCCCGTTTTGCAGCAAGCGCGGCCCGCGATTTGGGAAGTCCAAGAGCTTTACGCTGACGCCGCGTCAGAGGTTTCTCGACAGGAGGCTCCGGTTCGGGTTCCGGAGGCGGCGTTCCAGGAAGAGGAGACGACGCCACAGAAGAAGAGCGCGTAGAACCAGAGGATCTCGGGGTGGAGAGTTCAGGCGTCGACTCTTCTTCCTCAGGATCGTCGACCTCAATAGGGTTTGGGTCTGGTCGCAATTGTGCCGCAGGAGGGGGAGATTTTTGGGCACTGCGTGTCCTTTTTGCTATAGAATCCGATACAGAGGAGGTGCCCGACGATTCGTCGAACGTGCGCTTGGGGGACCGGTGAACCCGGAGGATAGGAGGTAGCGAGGAGTCTACAGTTGCGGGTTGCGTATTGATAGGTGTGGGTGGTAATACATCAACATCGATCTGGGGGTGTGACTCGGTAGAGGAAAGGGGCGATGGGGAGCGGGACATGGGAAGGGGTATCTGGGACGGAGTAGGGACCATCCTTTGTTCGATCTTCACATTTGCGCTCACAAACTGGCCATTTTTGGAACGCCTTAAAGGAACTTTGGACTCCGACTTTGCCTTGGCCCGCGACAACGGTGGCTTCTTCTTCACAGGAGATTGAACGATAGCCCCCGAATCTACTGGCAGTTCACAAACGTTTGGAAGGCCTGTGTGCGGACCCCTCAAATTGCGAATTGACGAGAAATGCTCCCAGTCATGATACCTGCACGCGACATATTTCAGCCATGTTTTAGGTTCAGGACGACTTGTGATCCGGATGAACTTACGCCACATACACCGTATCACTGGCACCCTCCTGTTGAGACGCTTCCTCGCGTTGCTGTTGCTGTTTCCGAAGACGTCGCCTCTCACGTGTGTCCATTAGCTGACCGTCCGATTGTGTCGCCGGAGAAGCGGATTGATCGGCGATAACCTCTCCCCCCGCATTCCATTCAATGACGTATATAAGCCCAGGCTGTATGACCTTGACATTTCGCCTCACAAAGTGAGAGAATGCAGAGAGTTCGAGGTGACCTCCATAAGTGCCTGCAAGGCATTACCGCGATGCCAAAAGAAAGGAGAAGAGAAGAAACTGGGACCCCACCAAGAGGGCAACTACGGGCACGTACCTTGTTCCCTCATGCACCGCAGATGTGCAGCTAGGCCGCGTTCATCTTCACAAAATGGCTCGTAAAGTTGGGCGTGGGCCTCGATCCAGTCACAAATGTCCTTGCGCAGTTGAAGATGATATGAGGGGGAACCGTGCAGTTGATCGCTCAGTGCACGAAATAGACAGTTGCCGTCTCCTAGCGTGTGTGCTGCGTACAGCCCCAATGAGCGCAGCTGTTCTGTGAGCAACTGGGTGTTCTGCTCGGGATCGGCGAGGGGCTAATAAGGAAAAAAAAAAAGGGGAACAAAGATGATCGAATTGGAGTAATGAGTGGTTACCAGCGTCCTCATGAGTGGAACGTGGGGACTGACCCTGCCTCTTGACCTCGTCGTGCGTGTCCTCACTGCTTACAAGGTCGTGTCAATGATCTGTCCAACACAACAGATATTGCAGCATTATGCAACACGAAACGCACTTTGTGACAGCGCTCTAGCATGTTTCTGGTGCCTTTTCGAAGAAGCCATCATAAAGTAACAAATTTCCAGTGTCTTTGCACTTCGGCGAAGAGGGATCGCTCTGGTTGTTAATAAACCCTGGCTCCCACATTCTGGGGTCCTGTCGCACGGGACCCCGGAAAGTGATGGCACCCCTCGTTTTTTTTCACGCCTCACCCTCGCCTCGTTTCTTCCATCCCGTCCACAGCATGTACGATATCATCCCAAATCCAGAGAGGACGACAGTAGACTACAGCAAGGGAAATACTAACTATGTTCTACTATCAATGTCAGTGTAGAAACTATCGCCCATCATCCAAGCGTTGCGCGGGAGCCGACACCGCCTGGAGCGGGCGGCGTCGGAAACCCTTTTTTGTTCTGACTGCGGTCTGATACGAACCCGCTATATCTGGAGCCTCCGCATCAGCACCAGATCTTGCACAGCACACCGGGAAGACACTCACACCCTGCCTAGTCGATCCAACTCTTCTCGAGAAACAGAGGGTCGTGTCGTCTCTAGTGCCTGCAAAAGGTCGGCTTGCGTGATTTCGTGCTGGTACTACCCATGTCATTGAGCCGTCGTCCCTGAGAAATAAAAACGCAAACAAAACCTTTTTGGGCGTGTCAACTGGTCCCTCAGTGTTGATATTCGCTTTGGAGCTCTTTATCTGCTGAAGCTATAGGTGGCCACGTCAGTTGGCCTAGTAAACAAGGCACCAAAGTCGTATACTCTGTTCTGCAGCGCAGACACCTCTGCTCTCGTAGAAGTTCTTGGTTCGTCAGGAGTGCCAAGTGTGACGTATTGAATCCGTTTCTCCTCCTCTTGCCCTAGTCGTCTAGTCGATGTAGCATCGATCGATGCATGTACGACTTGGAGATGAGCATTGTACACGAGGGCCTGGAGGTCAGCTCCCGTGTATTCCATGGTCAGTCGAGCAATTTCTCCCAAATCGACTGACGGTGCTAGGGTTACCTTGCGGCTAACTGCTTGCAGTATCTGCTGGGATTAGTTTATCAACAATGTACGAGGGGCGAAATCTCTTACATCCTTTCTGTCTTCCATATCGGGCATGTCACACAGAATAGATTTGTCAAGACGACCGGGACGAAGGAGGGCAGCATCAATGAGATCAGGTCGACTAGCTTGAAAAGTTGGAAATGATAATAAAAAGTCAATGAACGGAGTACCAACCTTGTGGCTGCGAGAACGTATACTCCTGTCAGACCCTCCGCACCATCCATCTCAGTCAGTAGCTGGTTCACCACGCGATCGGTCACGCCCGTGCTATCATGTCCTCTGAAAATCACGGAAATAAGTAATCGTGGCACGGATGAGATGAATACTAGGAGACCTCTTTGCAGCGATGGAGTCAAACTCATCAAAGAACAGAACACACGGTTTCGCGGAAGAAGCTCGTTGGAAAATATCTCGGACCTGGGGAACAGATTTCAAGAACGGAATATTCACTTCGTTTAGTACGCACGGCTTTTTCACTCGCGCCAATGTACTTGTTCAAGAGTTCGGGGCCCTTAATACTTATGAAGTTCAGCCCACACTCTTTGGCCACGGCAGAAGCAAGAAGCGTCTTGCCACACCCTGGGTAGCCATACAGTAGCAACCTGTTTGGACATAAACAATGGTACGTGGACTCTTCTCTGTTGGCTTACCCTGAACGCAGGCGCAGCGGCGACTGCTTGAACAGTGGCGCGTATTTAGTGGGCCATTCCAGTGTTTCTCGAAGAATACGTTTGGCCTGCTTCAGCCCTGGAACGAAGGTAGGTAATCAAAACCGCAAAAGAGAAACTAGTCTAGATTAACCTCCAATGTCGGCCCACTCTACCTTGGATTTCTGGAGTGGGACATCACGTAAAGATTGGGGAACGAAATCCACTTGCGCATTTGAGAAGTCGGCAGCGGATAAATTAACCTAGTAAATCTGTTGGACCTACGACAGTAAGGTATCCAATCTAACGTGCTTACTTCAGTCGCTCCGGCTCCATACTTCAGAAATGCCCGACCGGCACCTTGCTGCACTGTACGCGTAACGAGATCCTGTAGATCAACAGGAGAATAGCCTTCTGTATGCGTTGAAACCATGGCAAAGTTCGGAGGATCATTGGGGTCCATGGTAACACCGGGAGACCTTGCACATAGTCGTTCCACTAGGCTTGCCAATATCTGATGGGAGATTTGGCCCACTGACAGGCACCAACCAGGAGACACGCACTGACCTCTTTGCGCGCATTCTTGTTGGGAGATTGAATGTGGTACACTTCCTGAAAGATATGCAGCGTATGAACGAGGGCGTGCAAACTGGTTCGGGATTCGGCGGTTCCGATCATGACTATGCCACGAAAGTTCGAAGGTATCATGCGTTCTCCAGAGGAGTATTGAGCAATGAAGAACTCCGTGATATGGCGAGAGCGAAATGAGTCAGCGTGCTGTTAAGCCGTATCCGATCGTCAACACAGACAAGTCAGGTTTCAAGCACAGAAACGACTCGCCTCGATTTCTGCCTTCAAGACTTTGTCAATGTTATCAAATATGAGCACGGACGGGCGATGCCACGCTGCAATCTCGTAGAGGTACCGGAAGAGAGCCTTGAAGGTGGCTACTGGCTTCTCGGTGTATAACTTGAAGTCAACGTAGTGAGTGTCTTCGTTCAATTAGCGGAAAAATGATGTAGGAAGTAACTAAGACCATACATGCGTACGTGCGAGTATCCTCCTCGAGACGCTTCGCGATTGCCCGGGCGAGCGAGGTCTTTCCAACACCCCTTCTCCCAGTCAATAGGATTGCGGAAACTACGGTTCTCTATTGAGGAATAAGGGATATATCTGATCAACGGGTCGCGTACTTCCATGCACCATCTTGTCAAGAGAATGGATGGCAAAATTGGCAACGAGTCGCTTGGTCCCTTCCTCAAGGATGTCTTGCACGCCAGAGAGGACAGTTTCCGGAGAAGATGGCTGCCTTTTATTTGATAGGCTTAAATCAACGGTTGTTCCGTTATATATTCTGACTTGATATACTCACAATCCTGCTTCGTCTAGATTATGAGCAAGAATATTAATATTCTCGAAGATGTCTGAAAACGTCTTTCGCTCTCCGGTTGGAGTAACACTTGATTACCAGCATCGGCACGAGGATGTGAACAATGCCACAGCTAACGAGAAGATTTCACTCACTGGATCCAGTGCCAATTGCCGACACCCTCTAACCCGTACGGGAAGTAAACATGGCTTTCTAGGACCTTGTCAGACCATCCCACTAACAAGAATTTTTCCGTGGACACGTTTGATGACGTCTTTTCCGTGGAGGGAATTTCGCCTTTTCCCCCTGGGTGAAGAACTTGGGCAGCCGGCTCCTGCGTTTCTGCATTCGTATTAGTGTCTCGGGGTGGGTCAAAAGGGTTATGCGGAGGGTCCAGCAATCGATATGAGAATTTCAGAAAAACATCATTCATGTCTTCCTTCATCGGATACCGAGATTGCGCAAGATTGGAGAAAGTATACGGGTGAATATAGGCTAGAGTTTCTGGTCGATCATAACAGGTGGATGAGGGTGAAAATCGGCTGATCAGGTGGGTGGGCAGGACTCGCAAAACGGTTGCCGGCAACGATGATTTCGCGGGCTCTTTTCTGGCTGTACCATCCTGGAAAGTGCTGGATGGAGTAGCCCCGAGAGCTTTTTGACGAACGTGTGTCTTTGGCGCAATATTGACTTCGCTATCAGTTGTCAAGAGAGCCACGTTGCCTTTGGTCGACGCAGTCAGAGAGACTGGGGAAGTCAGTTAGGCGAACACGCGGATCAAGGTAGTTGGCCCACCAACGAGGAGGCGAACTCTCGTACGTCCCAATACCCACACATCAATTTCTTGACCAACCTTTACGACTCGAACCTGGGACAGCAGGGTTGACTCGACATGAGAAGCATGGATTTCCTGCACATTGAATGATGACTGGCATTTCGATGGAACCAATAAAACAAACTCACGACGATCTCCCAGTCATCTGCAGTGAGGGGTTCTGTTCCCACTGAGGAGGCAAAGGACAGATCATATAACAGACCAACCTCGACCTGCAGGAGACGAGGCAAGGCGAGATGAGACGCCTCTCATTAGGGAGCAGCAAACGTACGATATCGCTCTCTGCGAATCCGAGGCCCTGTGCGTACTGGGGGTCAATTTCTATCGTCTCAAACGCGTTTTCTCGCGTATCTGCGTTGAAATGGGCGAGGGACGAAGAAGACGCCATTCCAGTCCATCCCACATAGGCCTCCACTCTCGGGGTTTGAGAGTCGAGTTTCAAGTGTACGGCAAGTTTTTGTGGCCGCTGTCGATTGTCAGATGGATGTTTATTCGAGACACTAGCGCGATGCACGCACGCACTATGGATCGTTCAAGAAGAGGCCCATAAATTGAGATGGGTAGGTTCACGAGGGAAGACTTCAAGGACACAAAATGTATTCGTGCCCTTCGTGGCATTTTGATATGAATAAATACGATGATCAGGTTGAGTTGCAGAGTTATTACCAGTACGTCCTTCTTGTGGTAGTGTGGCTGATCGGGTAACGAATCACTGAAACTTGTTGGTTCAATAGCACAACATCCTGTTACTCAAAGAGCAAAAATGTTGACTCCCTCTCAAGGGAAAGATAGTTCTCTATCTAGTGGTGGTGTCCTTATATTTTTAACAGTGACTGTCTATGAGCTACGTATTTTATTCATGAACACACTCCATTGGGAGGCTGGTACAGGGAAACGAGCCAGACTGAAGTCGCGTCTCGGAATCACCTTTGTGTCCCATTGTCTCCTCGCTGGTTCATCGGCTTGACCAATCTGTCTGTAGCGGCTGGTAATTTGAGCAACAGTCTTGGTCCTGGCCTTACCCTGTCAAGATTCTCAGTATCGCCACCAACAGTACCAACAGTTGGTTCACCATGTCATGTCGCGTTGCGTCGTGTCATATTAATCAATTGGTCACTGGTCACTACTCATAACATGAGATTAAATTTTTGAAAAAATGACACTTAGACTGGCAAAGGTATTATCAAGCAAGGGTGTTGTTGTGGGCTGCCTGTATACATGGTGGGAGGAGTGTTGAGTGACTGATCACAGTCTATGGTTATCGGTGTGCCATTCTAGTCTTGTACATATGGTTGAGTGATGCCACCAAAATCAAACTACATTTACGTACCAACTGCGGAATGCCCTTGAAAACCCATCTGAGGTACTCCGAACTTGCATCCCAAAGAAACCGTGGTGTTCAAGGCCAATCCATGAACAAGGGTTTGATAAATTTACTTAGATGACGCAAGAATAGGCTTGCCGCTCAAAAGCTCACTTCATCGCACAATTACTACCAGTCCAAATCATACTATTTTTTTCTGAGCATCACCAAGGTGGATAAGGAATAGTGAGGATGTGGTGGAGGCGATCTGACTGACTCGTTACCTGGTCAGCCACTACTCCGACATGACCTGGTAAGCGAAGCGCCCGCACTTGATATCGAACAACATCACTCCACAACGCCTCCCCTCGCACATTTCCTACACGGGCGATCTCGTCAATAGAAACGTGCCTGGATACCATCAGCACCATTAATCTGCTACTGCGCCGCTGCTAGCAAGGCCATACACTGCATCCGGCATCCCGGTTCGGATACATTGCTCCGCGTGTCACTATTAAACGGCCTTCTGGAGATAGTAGGCTTCGTGATGGTCATTCTAGACGAAAAGTGCATGATCCCTCCTCCGCCTTACGCTGCCTCGGGCTCGGTTGCCCCACCGCCATTTTCTAGCAATCGCTCCTACCAAAGCCTTGCCACATTACCCCCGCATCTACTCCTCAAGATTGTATACATGACGCTTCTCCAGGCACCTGGGAGAGATGAGAGTACAACTGAGCGCCAGCGCAGGACACTGTACTGGTTGATGCACCAACTTCGTTTGGTGAACAGATCGTTTTACATTGGTAATCGAAATGACTTGCTGTATCGATAAGGCGTGTCTGACCCGTCGTTAGCTTGCATGCATGTGCTGCGCTCCACTTATCTGTCCGCCTACGGATCCCTCGTCCGTGCCCCGTACACGTCCGACCCATTCCCTCTCTCCTCTTCAACCGTATCCGCTGCTGGCCCAGTAGAGGCGGTACAGCGCGAGACACAGGTCCTCGACCTCTTCATCGCACTCAAGGTGCGCGAAGACATGATGATGGATGATACCGAACTCCACCTTGAGCGTGAAGAGTCATTCAGAGACCTCTTCGATCTTATGCAGCCACGCAGCCGTCTGGAGGACCTGGTGCGCTATCATGGTCTGCGTGAGGGGGTGGTACAAATGCACTCCAATACATCCGACGTCTCTTCGTCGGTTACCTTCGGATCCCACATCCACAGCTCAGGTGGCTTAGCAAGTCACCGCCGAATCACCTCCAAACCCACTCCCCTCCCATTCTCTATGCTTTCCATATCGTTTTCGCCCAGGAAGGTGGGGCTTGTATTAACTACCAAAACTAGCAAGCGAACGATCTTGGAGGTCACGAGGGCAAGAGACGAGAAGTTGGAGGTTGCTGCCAAGAAACTCGTCAAGCAATTCAAAGTGTGGTTGAGCGACAGTTAGCGTCATACAGAGCAAGCGATGCCGCACTTGTATGAGGACAGTCATAATGGGATACCTATAGGACGTGTGGATGATACCGAGACAGCAGGCGGGGTTTCAGCTCTATATGTCGTACCACATTCTGTGAGATTATCTCTTTTGTAAGTTATCGAAACAGGACCATTCTTATGGTAAACATTCATTTACTGTGCAGAGGACATGAACGGACATGTCAACGATGCGAATGCACCACGCTGCACCAGCCAATTCTTACCTTTGATGTCCCTAGGATTGCCTGATGTTTCGCTGCTTTTTGCTGATGTACTAAGAAACTGAGCAGCCATATCTAAAAGCCATGGCGGGAAGGCGGACGAAAACCTCTGTGGTCACATGGTGGTCAATCAAGTCAAGCAACCTGGGCACTGAAATTTGAAGGACGCAGTCGGTTCGATCCCACCAGTTCCCCACGACTGGAGCTGGCTTGAACAAGACCCCTTTCGAGACCCTTTACGAGACAGACACAGACGGAAAGTGACACAGGGGTCTGAGCACCTCTTTGGTGACGGCCGACTGCCAAAGACCTCTCCCAAAAAAAAAAGTATGTAGGGAGTGGTGTGAGAAAAAGTTTACTGTATATGGTAATATAATTGTCCACTACGTGACAGCTATCGTTCCGCATATTCGTACGAAGAAAAAGAAAAAATAAAACAAGGCTACCCATTCAACCAAGCGCAACCAAGTAGCACGGGCACATAGATTGGCTAATGTACCATGGCATCCTCGTCGATCGTCCATCTCACCACACGACACAAATCTCCCTAATCCTGACTTCCGGTCCGTGAACAGGCATACCGTTGGCGGGCGTGCCGTACGGAAATAGTAGACCGTCGCCGATTGGGTGTCAATGAGGGTTCAGCCTGAGACATGAGGGTATTCAGTTGTGCCAGATCTCCACGCCTAACTCGACCCGTTTCGGTTTTGGACAGGGGGTGCCGGAGGGACTGTAAAACGTTCTTGGTAAGGCGGAGGTTGCACCCCATAGGTTAGTTCGGAGGCTACTTCCGCGGAGATCAACCCCTTCACACCAATCAACCACGGCTGTGCTTGTACTATGCGTCCAAAACTCCCATTCCCTAGGGAAACTTGAAGCATCGCATCGCCAGGGGGCGACGAAAGGAATAAAAGGCGATTGCAGACTCATTTGCTACTAGCTGGCACAGGAGCATTGGGGCCAACAGCCGTTGCCACCGCGATCCCGATGAAGAGGATTTCCCAGAGAAGGTTTGGGAGGTAAGTGGCGATTAAGCGCTTCAGTGAGCGCCGTGTGGCGAAAGCGACCGAGAGGAAGTCCCCCACCGGATGGTGGCCACTCGACAACCCCCAAGGACAAGGAAATTGCTTTCCGTCAACCTAACTAGCTGAACTTCCGGTTCAATGTCCCATAAATTCGATCCCCAGTCGTCGTGCTCCGCATACCAGCAAGTGCTGTTGGGAAGCTCAGAAGGTTGGAGAGAGACTATATGCTCTATGATGCGGTCATTGTTGTTAACCATCGAAAGCTCGACAAGTGCCTGTAGCTCTGTTTCCTGGGAGTGGGGGTGGGTACAGTGCTCGAAGCCTCTCCAACGGATCTCAGTCCATACGAATTGATGATGGCGGACTCCTCTGCGACGTGGACGTAGGTGCGATTCGCGAGCTGGTGAAGCGTGACAGCATGACCTCGCCATCTCTGAACTTGAAGCGCAGTTCGCGGATCAAGAGGGCTTTTGGGAAGGTCCACAGACGTTCTCCGTATTCCACCCATGCCCGCTCTTCAGTGACCACAGCAGGGGGGGAGAGCAAGATAAGCGTGAACTCGACACCACGATAAAAATCAGTCACACGATACAGATCCTGGTTGATCTCTTCTAGACAGGTCGATGCAATAGGCGGACACATGGAGAGACGCCACAATTGTTTCAACCTTCGAAACAAATGCCTCCTTTAATTTGAGTTGACCTTCTTTCCTATCCACATCTCTAGAGATGATGTCCTCGTATCGGTAGGAGATAGCAACATATTTCTGTTGCTTGATGATGTCCTTATCCGAGCAGATGTACCGGGAGGTTGACTCGGGATCAGGATCACAGATCACGAGTCGACGAAGGTGTGGCATGTGTGACGTCCCAAACGCGCTCCACTCCTTGTTGAGCTCCTCGCAGAGAATACTCGCGAGGGGAACGAGTAGCCCATAGTTGACTATAGTATTTCGCCAAGTAAGGAGGATAAAATCCCATGTGCATCGACACATCAGCAAGTGGTCATATAAGCGCGAGAGTGAACCATATCCAACGGATAAGCCACAGGGGGATCTCTGGCTTGTGCGATGGATGGACCACCAGCCAAATCGCAAGTTTCTTTACTCCAGCAATATTTTCGCTGACTGGAACTTCGATCCTCTCATTGTTCCAGGGTGTGGAATGAAGGTGTGCTGATACTGGATATCGACACAGGAATATTGTCCAGTTCCAGAGGAATGAGGGCTCTGCACTGCGTGGTGGCCCGGATCTACAAGCTATTAGTGGGACACTCCCCACTAACTAGATGCGGACAGACTACGTGCGTTGGAGTGGAAGAAGGGTTGACCCAGGTTTTCTGCTCGCCATACATATAGCGACGGCACATAGGAATGTTGAAGCTAGAACACACACGATAAGCTCTCAACGCCGTGAAACGGGATGAGAGGTGGGGAAAAGAAACAGTTGAATATTAAATAATGGTTTGAATTCTAAAGGTTGATTGTCCGACATGAATGCTGTCGACTTCATACTCCAACAAGGAAGAGACCCCCTACCATATGGACGTCAGGTCTCCCTCCAGTTTGGCCACATGATCAAACATTGGATTGTGGCTGTCAATGGTGAGTCTGAAAAGGCGTTGGTGGAATGACAAGGTTTTCGGAAAAACAGAAAACAGGATCACCTTCAACGCGCGTGGCCCATTGTCATTCAGATCTCACATGCACAGCCCAGGAGCTTGTGCTCATAGCAGCGTTGCTCCCGGGACAACTGCCAATATAAAGAACTGGAAGAAAGATGGGAGAAATTCAAAGTAACTTGTGTTGGCGTCCTCGTCTAGGTATGCTGACGGAGCCATGTGCTTCCGTGGCATGTATCGTCGGATCCAGATACACTCAAAACCGAGTACTGAGCGTTTAATTTGATGTTTGTGAAACACCTACACAAGATCCTCCATGAAATGCTCGCACAGCATCTCGAGGAACAGTAACTGGCTCCCGCCGGAGATTATTGGTAGGCATGTTAGGTTTGGGTCAGAAATATCAATCACTTGTTAGTACGACCACGTAGAAATCGGGTATACAGAAAAACAGCAGTTAATATGTGAACCTGACCTGTTGGCCAGCCCATACATAGCACAAGAGAGACCTGTTATGGACGATTCTGAATATCCTGGAAAAAAGCGAGAGCTGCATGCTCACCAGCGCTGATTCTTTATCAGTGTATCTCAGAGGGAGAAGTGGGGTGTGTTAAACTGGGCAGTCAGACAAGACCAAATGTTAGATTGCCATTACATAAACTTTTGCGATTACCCTTCAGGACAACCGAACTTGCCTGGGCCTTTTTTAATGCAGTTAACGGCCTTGTGCTGTATATCCTTCTGAAGTGATTCTGCCATATACTGTACATTCAAAAGTACATCATGTAGATGAAAGACCAGTCGTAAGCACGAACAATATACCTACCTCGAACGAGCATCAGACGGATCCGTCGGAGAAGACGAGGGTAAGGTTCCTTCAAGAAAACAGTACACGACCTTCGAAATCTTCCAATATGAAACTGCACAAAAGTATATCCTCCGCAGCAAATGAAGGTGCATTCTCGCGTATTTCCTCCACCGCATTAGCATGCAGTAGCCGAACAATCTTGAGCTTTGGGGCTGTCAAGGTCGTGAGGGCAGAAACCAAAGCTTGATAGTGGAAAAGTGGTCCCTTTGGAGCTTTAGAATGTAAACCGAGGTAGTAAACGGGCGGAAGGACGAGGTTTGATTTCAGTTCAAGCCAGGAGGGAAGGTAGATAACAAGAGTATCGAGCACTGTGCAACACTCGGAGAGCAAACTGAGTTCATTCTGCAGACAGTCACCCGGAAGACAAAAGTCGAGAGTGACAGAGGTGACATTTGCACACGTTAGCTTTACGAAATTCTTCCATGCATAGTCGAGGAATGGCGGGGGAATGCAGTCGTAGGTGAGGTGGCGGAGTACGGGGAGGTGGTTTGCGTCCTTGTCTCGTGGAAGATAATCCCGCAGAAAGACAGACGTCAGAGTGATGGATTCCAGTTTGGGCATGATAGGAACATCTAGGCGAATTCTAGAAGCTCTGTCGGGAGGCGTAGGAGAGCAAATTGGGCACCTGAGCACCCTCAAATTTGGAGACGACATAAGCAACATCATCAAATCTTCTCTGATATGAAGTCGTTAGTTTCAAGCACTGTAGCATGTAATGCACACTTGCTTGCCTGCATGGTCGAAGAATCGATTCAGAGCAATCGAATACCTGAAGTGACATCCCGCAAGTCTCGGCCAGAGACTCCACGACAGATGTTGGTAGTTGGCGGAGCCAACAGTCATTAGATGGCAACATGGGCATGGAGAGCGTAATGATAGAAAGATTTGGAAGCTGGCGTACGATTGCAGCAAGTATACTGTAGTCGGAAGCTTCGCAACGTTCATTTTGTACAAGGACATCCAAACGCTTTGTCCACCTGCCAAGCCGATTCTTGCCCTGTGCTGTCAAGGCGTGGTTCTGGAGTGATTGGTGAAGGGAGATCAGTGTATCCACTTTAGTGATGAGGATACTCTGGTAAAGAAATTCCAAGGCAAGCTCATTCCAAGCCCTGCAAACGAGAGCTATGCTGCATTTCGTGCGAAGAGAAGCTTTTAGTCTCCATAACTCGTGCTGTCTGACGAGCGTGCGGGGCAAGTCGGAAGTGACAGGGCTGTCGGAGCTCAAGAGTGCACCGAGATCGGAAGCGAGGCTAAAAGTCTTAAGCCATATTTCAGGTGGTACATGTGAGGTAGTTTGTAGAGGCAAAGCAAAAACCGAAGCCATTGCGATAAAGACCAAGGATGAGGACACGAGGCGTTACTTGCGTTCGGCGGTCCGTTAATAGGTCCTTATCGGATTGGTCAGCAGGCAGGGGTGTCGTGTTCAAGATAAGAGAATCTGGTCTCGAAGGAGACTTATATATGGCGCGGCGGTCTAGCAGTGGTCGGCAGAAGATCATTACAGACGTGTGTCCGAGGTACACCACCAGGAAACATTTGTCAATTAGATCTATACGAAGCAGTGAACGGGACAGACTCGACTTGATGTGGAAGGACATCTGAAACCCCGCACGATGTAGGCGAAAGGGACAACAGCTGCCGTTGTGGGGTGCGACTGTGATGACGACCAGTCAGCTTCTGCCAGGAAGGGGACCTGGATAGAGTCATCCAGCTCATCCTCGCTGCCGCGGACATCGGCTGACTGGTCATCCCTACCAAAGTTGCACGGAATTTAGGAGCTCACCCGTCCGCTATGTCTCAGCTGCCTGCCCCGGCCTCTCGACGACGATTCATGGAGTGGCTGGGGTAGTGGCAGTGTGCTACCAAGAGCTGTAAAGTCACCACGACTTATCCCAACGTTTCTCCGCAGGGTGGGTAAGAGTCGGGTCGATGGTACGTAGAGAGCGGGCTTGTCTTGACTATGTACCAATGTCATCGTGGTTTTCACCAAGTGTCGAGCTCGCACACACTGAAATACGACCGTCTGGAGGTGTTGTGGTCTGACTGGACAAATGTTAGGTTAACCACTGAAGTTTGTACGGGCCGAGTCCCCCCTCGGAGAATCCCGGGGTGTGGCTTCGCATTGCGGGGTGTGCATATATGGAAGTGTTTTCTGGACTAAAACGCGGCACCACCGCGCTCGAAAGCATTCGCTCAGCCTCGCCTCAGTTCAGTGTTCAGCGCCAGCAGTCATATTAAACCAACAGGGGTGAGACGGCTATCACCCGACAAGATTGCGGCGCCGTAGCCAGATGTCCGACTCGAATCGCCATGTCTTCAAGTTGCTCGTCCTCGGAATCGTATTTCACGTCGTGTTTATCGCGTCTGTGTTCGATTGCTACTTCAGAAGCCCTGTTGTTCATGGCATGACACGCTATGGCTCGGGTATCGGGATGTCTAAGCGCCTAGTACTCATAGTAGGTGTGTTGGATCACCCAATGTTTATATGTCGCGTCGCCCTAACACGCTTTGAATAGGCGATGGTCTTCGGGCCGACCTCTTGTTCACACCAAATGCGTTTTCGTCATTTGATTCCTCCCCAGAAGTAGTTGCCCCATACCTGAGGTCCATCGCGGAGAAACGCGGCGCCTTCGGAGTATCTCACACCAGGGTACCCACCGAGAGTCGCCCTGGACACGTTGCCATTATAGGTTTGTCGTCACAGACTTCGCGGCTCCTGTTTTCACTGGCACAAACAGGGGGGATGTATGAAGATGTCTCAGCAGTTATAAAGGTCAGACATGAGCACCTTGCCAAGTACTGTCTATAAGCTTAGCCTGCGAATCACAGGGCTGGAAGACCAATCCAGTAGGAGGTTGACGTAGAGAGCCAATTCTCTTCTGACCATGTCTCAATCAAGGTTGACTTTGATTCGGTATTTAATCAATCAGCTTACACCTTCTCGTTTGGATCACCCGATATCTTGCCGATGTTCGTCAAGGGTGCCACTCCTGGCAAAGTCCGCTCATGGTGCTATAACGAGGAAGCAGAGGACTTTACAAAAGGTTGGTGTAGCTCAGAGCTTTCACTCACTATCTTAATGTGGTGTCCAGATGCGACTGCCCTCGACATTTGGGTGCTGGATCAACTTAACGAGCTATTTCGGAATGCGTCAAAAGATGCTACGCTAAATTCGAACTTGCGCGAAGATAAAGTGATATTTTTCTTGCATCTGCTAGGACTGGACACCACTGGTCACTCATATCGTCCCCATTCCAAGGTAGGCCGGTGACTCGTTCGTGGTTTACTACGCCCGAATAGACCAACAGGAATATATGAACAACATCCAAGTCGTAGATAACATTGTCCGCGAGACAGAGAAACTCTTCATGGACTTCTACGGGGATAAGGAAACGAGTTTCGTGTTTACTGCTGATCATGGTATGTCCAAGATAGGTAATCATGGAGATGGTGGTGAGATCCTATGCTGTTCTTGTAACCTCAGTTTTCACAGCCTTTTTAGACCCGGATAACACACGAACACCACTTGTTGTGTGGGGAAAAGGCGTTCGAGGTCCTTTACCCGATCCCTCACCCTCCTCACACGACAGCTTCTCACGACCATGGAAGCTTGAGCATGTATTCCGTCGAGACATCTCTCAAGCGGATATAGCTCCTCTAATGGCATCGCTTATCGGCATAGATTGGCCAGCGAACTCTGTTGGTGTCCTGCCCGATGTAGACCACACACGGGCTGGCTTCCTTGATCCTGATGGAGGAGAGGAGTCCCTTGCTCACGCAGCATTAGTCAACACCCGGGTCTTGTTAGAGCACTACCGTGTAAAACATGGTATGTTACCGTTTACTGTTGAGCTTGGCATCTCATTTTTTTCAAGAGCTCAAGCAGGCAAATGCTTTGTTCTATAAGCCTTTTGGTCCGCTCGAAGGTGTGGTCAATTCTGGAATGCCAATCCGTACCCATAAACTTGGATCCATCAAACAATTACTTAGAGAAAGACAATGGAATGAAGTGCGTCGACACTCTGCGCAACTGATCAACAATTGTTTGGAAGGTTTGCGCTACCTAGAAACGTTAGCTCGTGCTATATTCCATTGTGTCCCTGACCTGACAAGACCTTTAGCTATGATCATTTCTTGATTCGCTTTATTGTCGTCATGTCATATGTTGGATGGGCTGCATATGCTTCCATCTCTCTTCTTCCTGCTCCCGATAGCCAACCAGCGTCAATTATCAGGAATCGGCTCGTCGATGCATTCACTCTTCTGACATTCTTCGGCTCTGTAGTGGCCTTCTGGATACAAAGCTCGCCGTGGACATTCTATGTTTATGTTGCCTTCCCGTGTTATTTCTGGAGAGCATTCTATCTGCGAGGGGCACCTGCTCTGCTCAAAGCCGTATCTCTGTCCTCTTTCTCCTCCCGCCAGCTGTGCATTTATGGGCTATTCGTTGTTGTCTCACTTCAGAGTATGGTGGTGTGTGCATCTCCTAGTCCTAAGGTTATGATTCACGTGTCACATTCTCAGGCCGCGTACACCTACCGCTCTATATGGAGTGTTGGGTTTGTCGTCATTGGAATCTTATGGCCGTATTGTGCTTGGTCATCTTCGATGCTCTCGCAACACTGGAAACTTGCTCTACAATGGGGTTTTACCTGTTTGGTCACCGCCATCTTCCCTCTCCTTTCAGTTGACAAAGAGGAGAGTCTCTCAGCCATGTAGGTCCCGAGTGGTTGGATTTGTGTGGTGCTAATGGATGTCTAGCCTGACTGGTGGTGTTGTAATGCTCTTTATCGGTGCTTCGCAAACTTGGTCATCCGACTCGGGTTCAGCCTTCGATAGGCTAAGAGCCTCTGTGTTCTTCCAAGTGAGTGAAGACTCAGCGTGCTTGTCACTCCCATTTATTCGTGGAAGGTCTGTCTCCTTGTCGCTGCCATGGCGATCACTGCTGGTTCTGTCGTCAGCTTGCAAGCTAAGAATGGTTTACCGCTCCTTAATCAAATCGCCGCATGGTCAATTCTCGGTATGTAGCTAAACGTTTTCATGGTTCTAATATTTTATAGCTTTATTTTGATTTGAGCAGTGATATCGTCACTATATCCATTCATGTACCAAATGCGGTATCCCTCTCCAGGGTCTAAAATTATGACATTGTTCCTAGCGTTTTCTGTCTGTTTCGTGGTATTGTCGATATCCATCGAGGGTATCTTCTACTCGGCCTTCACATGCAACTTACTGCTGTGGATAGATGTCGAAGTGGCCGTTCGTAAAACGTCTGGTGTCAACGGCTCCACGCCCGAGGAGGTCCGGTCGAACGATTATCGCTTCCAGGTGGATGATGTACGGATAGCACTGTTTTTCTTATTTTTTGTGCAAGTCGCTTTCTTTGGGACTGGAAAGTATGTCGCATATGTGTCATGTTTGTCCGTCTCTTGCCAACCCATCTCGTCTTCAGCGTCGCATCCATATCGTAAGTTTGCTGGGTGACATTTTGGTATGGTATGGTCTCACAACGCATCCAGTTCCTTCTATCTGGAGCCAGTATATCGCCTTGTACCAGTCTTCAACCCATTCCTGATGACAGCTTTACTGGTTTATCTTCCAATTTTGTTCATATACACGCGTTGACCCGCCTATGCAGATCTTCAAGATCGTCGTGCCATATGTGATCCTATCAGCAGTTTTTGCGACCCTCAATGCCCGTTTACGCCTGCCCCCTTTCTCTCTGTTCCTCGTAGCGCTGACCCTTACGGATGGTGAGTATGATTTCGAATTCATCGGGAGTATCCAACGCTAGTTACTCCAATAGGCATGACGATGACGTTTTTCTTAAACGTGACTGACACCGGTGAGGAGTGCCAGCTCCACCGCCGTTCGCTTTACTAATATGTGCTATAGGATCCTGGTTAGAGATAGGGCAATCGATCAGCTTTTTCTGCATTACGTCCCTTTTATTGGTGTGGTCTGCTGGCATCTGCGCAGTAGGCGAGCATCTTATGGGTGACACTTTGATCCCCGCCAAGCCCATAGATAGAAAGATATCGTAGACCCACGATTGTCGGTAATATTCACGATATCAAGAGAGCGGATGGAACCGGATGCACAGAACTATCGAATTCGTACCCTTTGGATCTCAGACTCTAGACAGGTGATGCGCCCCAACAATGCGTTCCCATGCCGCCGACAGCACTTACTATACGACACGCTGTCAGTAGGTTCCTATCAGCTGGTCTAATTTTTCCTTCGGTCAACAAAGCTTCCGCTGGCCTGTCACGGCCTGGAGTTATTCGGACGCGTCAATTTACCAAATGGGCCAACGACTACATGTCTATCCGAGATATTATATGCATACGCGGAACCGACAAGCGATACAAGGTAAGTTGGTTCATGTTTAGGAACAACACGGAAATCAGTGAGTGGAGATCAAAGCTTTGTTGAGCACTGTAGATCGCCAAAGCGGTCAGGATTTAAGCGGTTACTGTCCCCGGGAAAGTGGGGAACGGTAGCGACGAACCGGTGTCATGACTGATCTCGGATGGGTCTGTACCCTGAACTTCAAGGGCAATCCCGTCTAGCCTCTTCTTGAGGGCCTCTCGGGAAGATGCAAACAACATCTTGTCCTTGATTTTGGCACCGTCAGGGGACCTGTCAATGAAAAGTCAGAAATGGATGCTCCACTCCGAGATCCGGTGAATGCTCGCAGTCCCACCCCCCTCACAGGCACCCTTCGCCCGCATCTTTCGACCTCGAATTTCGGAAAAGCAGGCAACTCACCACAACATAAAGCACAGCTTGTTCCTCTTGCTGCCCTCCCTCTCGAACTCGAAGTCGTACACTACGAAGCGACACTGATCGTTCGGCAAGTCCGCCACGAAGGCGTCGTAATTCGATGCGTCCGAGGTCTTGTCGACGACAATCTCGGACAGGTTGTCGTTGAGGGTGAAGAAGACGTACTTGAACTTCTTACCCAGCTTCAGCTGCTGGTATGTCGTGATGCATGCGTCTGCAACGTCGACGCCTGATGCCTACCGTAGAAAAAAAGGGGGGCAGTCTTGAGCAAAAGAAAGTGGAAAAGACAGTCGTCGAACTTGCCATGATAAATAAACGGTTTAGGTGCTCAACAAGTTTTAGGGGCAACGTATCTGGGAGCTGCTTATGAGCGATGAGGCTGAACAGCTTATGGGCCTTATAAATTCTGTTGAGCGCTGCGCCGCGTTCGAGCGCAGGCTACACACTGCGGTCTGCGCAGTGCTGCGTAGAGGATGAGTATACCACCAAAACAGCCAAGGATATAAGTATAACAAGTTATTTACAGGACTGCAGTAATCGAGCATTCGTCCAGCAGCACTGCTTGCAAAAAGCAGTGATGCTTCCCTACTCCCCATTACAGGCGCCTCATTTGTTCCATCTTGGTCGCCACTTCGTTGGCCGTTTGTCGTGCGCAAAACAGCCCAATACCACTTGTAGGTGGTGTCCAACCATCCGGTATACGTTCCTCGCCATACCACTGTTCGAGCGTAGACAGCGGTACTTGGCCATTTTCCTCCTTGAGGAGCAACCAACACAGTGCAGCCTCGCCCGTGCCAATTTCAGAGTGGATGTGGTCCAACGGTGATGCCAACCTCGCTTCTCTGTCCACCCGCAACTGTGCAAAGGCATCGAGGCTCAACCCCTGCTTCTCGTTCGCATGCGACAACAAGGCCCGGAGAAGGTTGTGGTCAACCGGGATAGGGGCTTCAGCGTGTCCAGCGAGAGCATCCCCATGGACGAGAGATGCATCGTGCTCAATCCTATTGTGCAGCGCGAGCTTGTCGAGGTCGAGGCGCAGGGCATGACCACAAAGAAGAATGCCAACAAGCGCCAAAAGAGCTGCGAGAGGAAACGACAAGTTGTAGACTGAGCGGACGGCTTGCATGAGTTGCCAGAAGCCGATGTTTTTGCCGTCATGGGGACTGTGGTCTCTAAGTTGTGCGCGAAAGATGATGACCACAGTACTCACAGGTAGCCGTGGTTTGCCAGGGCATTGAGGGCGGGACAAGGAGAACGCTTGTCGCCCCGTGTGGCGGGCACAAACGGGAGGCGGCTGGTGGTCGACATTGCTGTGGACGAAGAAAAAGCCCCTGTGTGATGTCGGTCTTTTATACGTTGCCATTCAAACATGTGGCTGTACATCCAATATTCTGCACGGACTCACCTCGTCATCACGACTTTGTTCGTTAGACTAGTATCAAACTATATTCATGTGTCGAGTATCAGATCTATTTACAGTAGGCATCTATATATATGGGGGACCCAAAGCTGCAAATGATATTAGCGACTGCGCGTGTACAAGCAACCAAACGCACCGTTCCTGAATACACCCAGAGTGAACTCGACAACTAGTAGTAAGACGCCGCCGCCCGGGGCAAGCCGAAGTACCTTGGGCACAAAGCCCTTGTACAACGCTGCCGGTCCTTCTTCTCGCATTATCGTAAGGAGTCTGAATACAGCAGTTAGTCGTGGCCGCGTGGAGTGAGGAAGGGCGAACGTACGCAGGGTATGTCCAATTGTATTTGGGTACCACCCCAGGGACCTTGGCGGCTCCCTGAATGCGTGACTTGACCACCTACAAATCGACCTTAGCCTCTTGACTGATTGGTACTTGTATCCGGACGCACGTCGAATGGGGTATTCAAGACTGTGCCAACGAAACCGCCTACGGCCCCAGAGACAAAGTTATTGAAGAGTTGTCCTTGGGAGGTCTACCATCGTCTTTTCAAAAGACTCAAAGACAAGGGGAACGATTTCACCTCTGGCTTTGGCATCAAGCTACGTACTTGATGGACACATCCAAAGTATCCTCCGTTCCACCAAACGTGCCTGTCAACAAAAAACCTCAATGTCGTGCATCACGAGGTGGGAAGACGCTCCACCTCCAGAACGTTGCCTCCATTCCAGCGTAAAGCCCAAGAAAGCCGTCCTTCCTAACAATCTGCTTTACAACGTCTATCGGACCTGCGAAAGTGCTCGTTTTATCTTGCAACCTCCAATGAATTATGAACAGAGCGCGTGAGAAGAAGCGGGGGACATCTACTTGATTTTGACAAGTTCAAATGGAACGACGACAAGAGACTCGGTAGCACCAGCGCTGCACCCCGTGAGAATGGAGAGTTGCTGTGTCATTTTGCTTTCACCAGACATCCTCAGGAATACCTTCCCCCAGAAATCATTAGCAGCACTAAGAGGGCATACTGGTGAGTTGGGGAAGCACGCTAAATCATGAGACATTGCTCACAACTTGACCGCGCGCTTTGGTGCCTCCAGAAGTAGGGGAGGAACCAGGCCTGACAGCGGTTGCTCAGGAGACTTGCATGAGGGTCGCAAGAGTAATCATACCTCTGTATAACCTGCCGATACTAAACCTATTATTTAGTCTTGGCCAAGCTGAGTCTACATGAGGTTTACCCTTCCTCACGGATAATTGAGGTGAAAGTGCCAACCATGCCATGCTTGGCTTTTCCGGTCTCTAGCTGCATGCGCGTCTTGACCTGCAAATACACAGTTGACGTTGATATTTGAATACATAAGACAAAGAAATAAAGACGCACGACATCTGGCAGAAGACACACATGACACGTTAGGCAAGAAAAGGACTCGCATAGCACCCACCAAGTGGATAAAAAGTCAGAATCTCTGACACACCAGCGACCGCGCCAGCAGCAAAATTGGCAACAAAGGGAAGCGCTGTTCAGTCAAAGTAAACTAAATTGCGATTCATTAGCAGATGTTAGGGGGGTACCCACGTTTGGGTTGTTTGGTAGTCATCTCAAACTACCCTTTAAGGGACGGAAGCTTTGGTGGTAGGATTGGAAACTTGGGAAGTGTCGAAACGTTCAAAGACAAGGCGGTCGTGTGAGGCGTATGAATGAATACCCGCAACCTCGGGTCCCCGTGTGACGTGGCACGTGATATCATCACGCCATGTGTCACACAACCTGCTCGCGGGTTTGAACTGCAACGCGACGATGGTGTACATCGTCTCCTGGCAAGAGTACCAAGAGGCTGCGGAGAGTTTATATGTCAACTCACCGAACAAGGTCGGTTTCGTCGCTGATGGCACACTATTCAACCACATTACGTCTCCCAGACACGATATTGTGTAAAATGGAGATCGTCAGAGGGGAAACTTGTGCTCAAGATCACAGATGACACCACCGTATGTGACCCACTCGACCATCCGAACCAGCGAATCACAGATCTTGTTCATACTTGATGTGGTTTATATCCAGTGCATCAAATTCAAAACTTACTCATCGATATTTCTCAATCGTTTCGAAGCCCTCAATCTTTCTCTGATGCAGAAAATGCAGAACAAGCGTCCGGACCCGCCCCCGTCGACTGCTCTGCCACAATCGTCTGCAGGTGGGGATTCAAGCCACCCACGGACGGCATCTCCCATGTCTGCTCCACAGACTGGTCCGACTGCTGGTGGAGTTAGGAAGAAAAAACCAAAGAAAAAGAAGTAGTCGGATCTACTTTGCTCCCAGTGACACATTGCATGCCCTGTGTGTCCGTTCATTTTGCCGCGAGGCCCTTCTGACGGCGATTGATGTGCGTGAACTTCCAGCGGGGGCTATACTCCAAATCCTACGTCGTCTATTATTTAACGACCGTCTTCGTGGCGCTGTGGGTAGCACCCATTCCTCTGTCTGGTTTGTCCGTTACGTATACTTCATATAGGGCACATTTCTGTTGGTTCTGGGTGTCGGAGCGGGTGTCAGGGGCTGTATGGAATGCATGTCGTTCAACAATGCACTCGAGTAAGTCAGGGAGTCCTCGAAGCAGGTCGCCCGAGCTACCCATATAAGTACAGAATACTATATCGATTGTGGATTAGATAGTCGGAATGGATAGTGTCCGGGGTTCGTTCGCCATCACCTGCGGCCCGTGACCAAAGTAGAACACGTTCCTTTCTCACTCACACGTCCCACTTACATGCACTGCTGCATCTGAAGCTCACCTGAGGCGATCTGTGTCCGCGCTCGAGCTTGAGCAACATAATTGTGTACGCAGCGAGTCCCCATCACCGATTCCCACAGCCCACCTCTGAATGTCCTGTACCCTTGGCTTGGCAGTTCAACCCACGAAAAGCCGACTCGTTAGCGACAAGATCGCGCCGTTCGGTAGAATTCAGCGTCGTTCAACGTGCGGCGCGGTCATCTGCTCTTGGCCAGAGACATATCTCGCCGCGTGACCACAGCGAATCCGGACCGTCTCTTCCTTGCACGAAGGACATGGTTCTGCGCCGATTTACTACCCATGTGGACGGTACCATTCCGATCCCAGCACTTCTCTACAACGACGAAGATCTTCTTGTGTCTCAGGACAACGTCGGGATCTACGATGGGTATGTACCGTTTATCCGCCTTCTCCGCCGGTGGTTTCTATGGTCACGATGCATACCGTCATTCAACACTAAATCTACAGTATCCAGAAAGCCGCCAGTTACCAGTCTGGAACGGTGCATGTATCCTCGCACCACCTTTTCTTCGTGAACTCGTATCAAACCACCTCGCGTTCATTCAGCCTGGATCTCGCGCATGTTGTACGAACCGATTACTACGCGGGGCTGTTCATGTCCTCTCCGAAAGTTACACTCTACCTCGACTCCACATTTTTTCCCCTGTCTGGTAGTCAGGACGGCGCCAGTGACGGTTTCGAGAGCTGGTTTTGCGATGTGTGCAATCACCGCAATCCCCCGGGCCTCAGTCCAGCCGCCGCACGGGTATGTGTGCTCTGCGGAGTACCCAGAACCGCGTTGTCGAGTTCATCTCAGCGCACAGCATTGACTACCTCACAACCCGCATCATCTGTATCTCTCCCTGTCGTCTTGTCGACAGTGTCCCGATCCTCCACCCCTCCACTACCCGCCAGCGAGCTATCGCCGATTGCATGCACGGCATGTACGTTCCTAAACCACCCTTCGCTTCGGAAGTGTGAGATATGTTCTACCCCGTTGCCACCCGCTCCAGGAAATGCTGGGATGAGTAGCAGGTCCGCGCCATCGTCTCGACCTGTATCCCCACTAGCTGAAGATGGTGTTTTGGATCCCATTAATCCTCTCATTAAACTGAGTTTCCGCAAAGGTGGGGACAGATCATTTTATGCGATTCTCAAACGTGCATTGAAAGCCAGGGCATGGGAGGTTAGTCTAGCGATGTGGTTCAAGAAAACCACCGCTGAGTTTGTATCCAGGGCAGGCAAATTGGCAAGGGGACTAGAAGTGGTACTTTGGGCCTCGGTGTCGGTTCCCCCGAAGGAGGTTCGACAGCAGGACTTTTGGGACGATCAGGAATCGGTAATTGAGTCTGTTTTTTGCATTGGGGAGGTGTTGAATGGAGTTGATAGATGGCATTCTACGCAACGTCGAGACATCAGCGCAAAACACAGAAACAGAGTTGTCCGATGCCTTTAAGGATCTCGAAGCTCTGATGGTGAAGGCGCAGGATCTTGTCCATCTGGCCGCTGAACTGAACGAGAGACTCGGTGCGTCAGGCAGTGGACCTACCGTGAACGACACGGCGGCTATACCAACGCGGATGCCCCCCGCCTTGGGTTCGGCAACGTTATCATCAACGTCGTTATTCACGACAACATCGCTGGTCTTGACCTCCGATCCGGAGGAAGCGAAATTTATACGGTCTTCTTTAGCTCAGCTGGGCTTACAGCTTCCCAACGCGGCGGTGACGGCGGACATGATACAGGACGAAAGGAGATGGACGGAGGAATTGGCGCGTGAGCTGGCCAGAGTGCTTCAAGGCTCGTGGGACGAAGGACGGGAGCAGAGGACGGGGGGGATCATGAAGGAACGCGGAATAATTGGGCTGGACGAGGTGTGGGGAGGATGGAACCGTGCGAGGGGTGTGGGTAAGTGGAGTGCACGACGTGGTGAACGAGGGGTGATGACGATATGGCATTGCTAGCGCTTATTCCGCCGTCGACGTTTTTGCAGGCAATCCAACGCTTGGCGTCACACACGTTGCCACCGATTCGCAGCAGAACGTTCCGGTCGGGTTTGCAGGTGCTCCATACGCCGGCATACACACACACGGCATTTGCGGCACGGCTTTCTGGTTATCTGGCTATCTCGGGGACACGGACGACAAGCGAGATAGCTTGGGAGGAGAAGATGACGGTGTCGCTTGCCACGGAGATGGTTTTGGCGGTCGAAGCTGACGGAGTGATATGCAGAGATGACGAGCTCTCGGCAATCAGAGGTGGGGGGGGTGGCTCGGGGCTAGGATGGTACGCGAACGGGTTCGCCAGCTACATTTGGGATGGTCATGCGGTGTAGTTGGTTACGATAGGGGTATGTCAAGGGTGACGAGGCACGAGCGAGGTGACACGTTTTCGACGTCGGGGCGAGGACCAGAGACCACATGATCCCTGATCGCGTGGCGACCCTGGTCTTGGATGACCAGGCCACATGGTGGACAAACAAACTCGACTACTTTCTGGCACCACCCACATACACTCGACCACGGGCCCACGGCCGTCGTGGCTTCCATGGCGATGAATTTCAAGCGTCGCACTAGGCGTTCGTTGAGGACGGCGGGTGTGCCGCTGGAAATATGACAGCTCAGCCGTGGCCATTTCTGTAGAGCAACCAGCAACCAACGGAGGCGTATCCCCATCAAGCGAGCCTCGCCTCCGTGCTGGACCGTCTGACAGGTGTCGGCAGCCAGCAAAGCCAACTGTACACTGCTCAAGGTATCCCTACGCGAGCCCTACCGCCACGTCTCGCCACACTACTCCAAAGTGCCCACCCCCGCGTGGATTAGATAATACAGTTTGCCGGGCCAAGCCGGCAAGATCGGGAGTGCGACTGTCGCACGGCCATCAGCGCGTCGCGATTATAGCCACGAGGTTCGAACTGGTCGTCCCTGACATGGTCAATGCAAATTCGCAGGTTCCCCATCGTCTTCCCTGTCTGTCTCGGGAGCAGATTTGGGGCCCTTGCAATTCAATGGCTGCCCACACACACCACCCAGATCCGCGATAGTCCTCCCTGAAAGTCCCATATCACGGCTTGATCCACGCTGCTCGGCAGACGTGCCTACCGCTGTGTGTCCGACAGAACCCAATCACCCACGTCCGTCGCCCAGCCCAGCACGCACGCTCTGTACCCAACGCATTCAGGGTTAGCTTCGCGGGAAACTATCGTCTGGTTTGCATCATCGGAGCCGGAGAAGACTCGGAGAAAGCCTTGAGCGCCGACAGCTCACAAGCATGGCGGGCGATGGCAAATAAGAACATGACTATTGGGGCCGTTGCACAGCACGGCTATCATCAAGCGCAAGATCTCTTCTCGTCTTTCCGCATTTGCCTAGTGACCTAAGTATGGTTATCGCGGAGTGGAATGTCCAAAATAACCAAGCTTTATAGATGGACTGGTATCAACACAAGTAAAGCTCTACGGTCGACGCCCCGTAGACATCATTCCCCCCAAGCCGATCCAGGAATCTTTGCCTTTCATATCCCCTCCCCTCCTTTGTCATGGGCCTGGCTACCAAAGACCTCTCGAGATCACTCACGACCAAGGAGCAGGAAAATATCGCTCATCTGGAGAGGCTCAAGTACTTCCTTGCCACCGCGCCGTCCCGCTGGTCCTCCTCAGGTTCCTCGCGCTCCGTGGATGACCCCAATCCCTCCACCGCCACCCACTCTTCCTCACACCCCTCCATGAACCGGTTCCTTCTTCCATCCTCAGAATTCGTCTCATGCGTCCTCTGGTCGAGCACTTACCATATCACTGGAACAGATATCGTTCGTGCTTTGGTCTTCCGATTCGAGGCTTTCGGTCGTCCCGTCAGAAATATGAAAAAGTTCGAAGAAGGCGTCTTCAGTGATCTTCGAAACCTCAAGCCGGGCATAGATGCCACATTAGAGGAACCCAAGGTGCATGGCTCTCGCCACCAGTCTTGTGGACACGCCCACTCACGTCTGTGCAGTCGCCCTTCCTAGATCTTCTCTTCAAATACCAATGCATTCGCACCCAGAAAAAGCAAAAAGTGTTCTACTGGTGAGTCAAATGACGCAAGTCCTCTCGATCTGGTCCCATTTCATCCATATCCAGGTACTCTGTCCCACATGATCGTCTCTTCCTCGATGCACTAGAGCGCGACCTCAAGCGGGAGAAGATGGGCATCGAACCCACCACAGTCGTCGTCGGTGAACCGGCGCTCTCGTTCACGTACGAACCGCAGCGCAGCCTTTATGAACAGTTTGGAAAGGTGATAAGTGGCCGTGAGGCTGAGGGTGACTCTAGTCCCCATTTGGCACGCGACATGGCAGTCTCGCCGTCCATGGACGATGGACATGAACAATTGCCCGCTGGCCACCCCACGGCCGGTCAGCACAACGTAATTCGCATCGAAGGCGCAGCTACCAATCAAGTCCCGTCCAGCGTCCAGCGGTCCAACCTGCCGTTCATGCCGTTCACCTTATTCGAAGGTTCCCCGACCTACAAGCAACGCCGTAAAAAACCGGCGAGTAAGTTCCATCCCGGGAATTCCTCGGGGGTCAACCGCAGCACGGACGGCAGCCATCGTCCGCACAATGACTCCACGAATAGCTATGGAGCCTGTGACCGTGCGACAACGGCTGCTGATATGTTTATCACGCAGGCTAGGGGTGCCCCAAAAGTTGTCCCTGGAACGCCCCCGACGGACTTGACCCCCCACCAACTCGCGCCCGGCTTATCCAATGTTCCCGTGGACGGTGGAGTATACGCTACATATGAACACCCTGCGTGCGACGACTCCGCACAGAGGCTATCCAACACTTATCTTTGCCCCAATCCCGACGGTGCTACGCTGCCATCCTTTTCCCACGGGGCAGACTCTTCGGGGGCTAGCAGCCCGATTACGTCCAAGGCATTTGTCTGCCCTCTTTTCTGCTGCGGCCGGCTATTCAAGCGTCTGGAGCACTTGAAGCGGCATGTACGCACCCACACAACGGAGCGTCCGTATCAGTGCGACCGCTGCATGAAGCGGTTCTCGAGGTCCGACAACCTCAATCAACACCTTCGCATCCATTTCCGCGCTGACGGGGATGACGCGAATTCCGCAGACTTCGGAGCTTCTGATATCGACACTGAAAGCCAGGGAATGGACGAGGGTGACTTCCCTCTGTCGTCCTCGATGTCCTTCCCGAATGGAATGCCAGACATTGATATGTGCGAAGTGGAGGTGGCAGGCCATCTGCAGGAGATCCAGGGGGACGAGGAGGGTCTCCTTGCCGCCCCTGGCACCCTGGCATCGAACTGGAGCACCGCCGCCTCAAATCCTACCCTGAGTCCATATTATTCTCATAATGTCTCCGCAGTTGCAGATACCCCTAGCCCAGATGGCGATTTGCCCCATTTGGGTTTCCTCCCGCCAGTCGACGCGCCGAACATGACCTGGGCAAACCTCGCCCACATTCCCCCCACTCCTGATTCTGTATCCTCATATTGCAGAGAGCCGATGATCGCCTCTCTTTCCGCCCCACCCTGTCGGCCAGAGTTCGATCAGCTGTCTCTCCATCGATCCGTAATGACCCGTGGTGTAGTCGGCCCAGTTAGACGCCACAGGAGCATGACACCCTCCATACTGAGAGGCTTCGACCGAGGTCAGTCACCACCCAACCGTGGGTACCAACCATATCCGCCTAGCTCTGCCACCCATTCGCGTGCGAGTTCGAGCACGTCCAGCCCTTCGAGCCTCGCCTGTTCGCCAGACATGCCTGTCGTGTCGCCCGTCTCTATCAACGAGAGCTCGGCAAGTATTCAGCCACAATGTGTACCCGCTGCCTCCCAAATACCGATCGGTTACGACGTCGTTTCCTCTGGCAGATTGTCATATTATGACAGTCCGCTAGAGACGAGTCATGGTTATTCAAATGGCTACTTTGAGTCGAATCCCCTGTTTACTAGCGCATAGACGCGGTTTCCGCACATGTCCTCAAGTAATATATCCGTCACTATACTGTTTTAAAAGGAACATTCATTCGATCGCTTTGTATCCATGCAATTTATCTATCTGATCGTCTACCGCTAGTACCCCATACAATATACACCTGCGCTGTAATTTGTACTGCGGTCTGAACGCTGAGATGTCTCCCTCTGTCCAATCACCTGGAAACAATGTCTATCTCGGACTGTGCAACCGAACCAGTGCCCTCACGACATGCACTCGCTACCCGTACTGTACAGACCACTTTTGCTAATGAATAACGCGTTCAGTCGCACGTTCTTTTACTCCGCGCTGCCTTGGCTAGGGACGATAGGCTCAGTTCCATCGGATTGCGTCTTCGCCTCGTGGCCAAGAACTAGCTACCTCTGATACCGAACTCATCAAGGAATTGGAATGCACCGCATGTCAGGAAGTGCCCGGACGATCCAATGGATCGCCTAAAACCCAGCGTCCGGACCTATTACATCCATTTGGAAGACCGGACTTCAGGGTGGAATTGAATGGGTGGGCGCACACGTAGGTTCTTGGTCATAACGACAAGTTCATTATGTACTATTCGTGGGTGATTCGCTAACGACCCGAGCCCCTACCTCCATCCCGACGAACTGTAGTCCAGAAGGTCTGTTCAGACAACTTGCATCTGCCCATCACTGTGCCTGACATCCACCATTATCAAATCTTCGAATACCCGGAATTTCGGGCAATACGAGCACAGGGCTCGCTCCGCCGATTTCAGACAATTTCACGCAAAGCGTGGTTTAGGCTCGACAGGATGGGCCGCTCTATAACACAAATAATGCTCCCGCCCATCGGCGTTTGTCCAGGGAAGAATGGAATAAACGACATCGCTCGCCAGCGGGTGCGGGGGCAATGGCATGGGTTACTGCGCGCATCCCCGAAAATCGATGGAGTAAAGTGAAATAGGTAGGATTCCCCCCGTCCTGACCCGCGCTGCCAATTAGGGACGACCAGGGTCAGTATGCTCGCGAAAATGTGATGGATGCCCCCATTGAAGAGCTCATCTCGATCTTACGCAATGCCCAACAACTGTATACTCCGCTGAGGGCTTCGGGTTCCTCGGAACCCTCCCTGGTGTTGACGTTTACCCACTCAACTACAAGACTTGCTTTATTGGGGGTTCCGACCGTCGCACAGGGTTGGACTGGCCCGTTTGCACAGCTACGCTTCAATGTTTGAACCCTGGGCCATGCGGCTGTCGCGTGCACAGTGAGCACCATCGGAATGAAATGAACGACTTGACTGGGATCTCGGGACTGGCCGCCCTCCTTACCGATTGTCGCGGCTTACCCTCCGAGTCGACCGTGACAGATGCCATTATGTAATCTTGATGAACTTCGCGTGAGCAAGGGGACAGCGCCGCATAACCGAGATAATCGACATGTTCTCCGCATTTTCAAGGCGTCTCGTACGTCCTTTTTCTCTGTAAAGTCTTGTTCTCTTGTGAATGACATGCGAGATACAGCCTCAGATATCATTCTTGTTCGTAGTACCGTGCTGTCTCCCGTCGTTTGATCGTCTGACCCGGCGACCCCGAATGACACCCATAGCCACCATCCGTCTTCTCCCCCCTCCGTAAAGGCGCTCGCGATGCTGCGGGCATCGCTCTCCGCGCCATATCCGCCTTCCAAGCCCGACGCCCCCCCTCTCGAATTCAACCTCGAGGTCATCGAGTCCAAGCCACCGACCCCGGATCAACTGCGGACGATCTTATCCTATCTGTCCTCCAAAGAGGTCACGACGGCGACACCATCGTATACGGCGTTCTTGTCCTCGCACCCCTCTGCGCCAGGGTCAGCGGAGCAACCTCACAGCGCTGCGGGCATTGCGGAGCTGGGTGCGCGGAATCCGAATGCGCTCAAGTGGCCGTTGGTGGTCGATTGGAACGGTGGGCGGGCGAGTATCGGGGACGTGGATGGTGTCGTCAAGATGTTGGAGGAGCTCAGACAGCGCAGGGATGGCGAGGTGAAAGACGAGGACGTCGCCCGGCCCAAGGGGTGGTTTCGGTAAGTCTGGTATCGGGCACTGGCCCTGGCGTAACCATGGGTCGCAAGTACACATGACGCCCATCCTTTGCGAGTGTGAACCCCACGCTTTTTACATGTTCAGATATACGTATTTCACCTTCAGGTGTAGAGGTAGTACGGGGGTCCCTATCAAGTCGTACATGGTGCTCGACATTCGTCGCTACAAGCTACGTGGTAAATAAACTATTCCGGGCGCCGAACTTGCGACCCCTTGGGTATGTCCTGTTCCTGTCGTTTGGCGACCCGGAGGAATGAAATCCTGAACTAGAGTCGTTGTAGAACTGGGGCCCCCAGATTCAGTAGTTCCTCTGGTAATACCCTGAGTAGCATCCTGAGAGAGCATGTTTTCTGCGGAGGTTGAGGTAGATTCGGAGAGTGGGGTAGTGGATGGGCTGGAAGGGGCAATAGGTAGACTGGAATCTGAAGAACTAGTGGAGGAGTTAACGCTCTTGTTGCTGCTCTTCCCGACTGTTCCGCCCACCGCTCCGCCCACCACGGCGCCGACGATGACGAGTGCGATGATGAAAGCGGTGACCACGCCATTACGGGTGCGCCAAAAGGACGTTCGGGACTTGGGTGGTGTGGATGCATATTTGGTAGAGCCAATCTCTTCTCTAGATCCAGCGTCTGTGGTGCCCGACGTCACCGGTACGGGAATTGGCGGTGGTTGGGGTGCCTGTGGGGAGGAATGTCGACGACGTGGTTGTTCGAGCAGGTCGACGTTGTACCCTTCCTACACGGCATCAGAAGGTTGTCGGATAGATAAAGGAACGGCGAGGCTGTGTTTCGCCACTCACCTGCAGCTGTGCCCGAGTCGCCCTTGGTGCATCGTCGAGCAGGTTTTGGTCGTAGGACGACATGGGCTGTTGACCTGGCCTCGCGACTGTGGGTGTCGGGAAGGGCTGCTAGGCGGGGTGGTGTGGTGTAGGTCAGGCGCTCAGTCACTCCGCACGCATCCATTGGCTAACCGCAGAACAGCCCTGTTGCGTGCCTGATCACAGGTCGCGATCATGAGAACGGTCGATATCCAAACGCGCAGACTATGGGGCTCATCAGGACTCGAGAACTCGAACACGCATCGGGTCCGCCTGCTCAGAGCACCTTCCTGCGGTCCAGCGAGAGAACGGAAGGCGGAGTGGTCTGTCGATCCGGGACTTCCCACGGTCGTCACCCATCTTCGCTTCCTGCAAACACGTTTCACTCTCGTTCGTCACTCCTACCTCTTGTCGTCGTCCAGCGCGTGGATATCTGCTCGACGTCTGTATGCTCTCAGCGTGGTTGTTCGAGTCCCGGTGGCTAATCGCGTGCTGTTGTAGGTCCGGTCTGTCACCACTGACCCACGCGCATTGAGGGCGAGATTGTTACGCCATGCCCTCATTTCTGAACAAGGTCTTCGGATATAAGAGGCACGAAGGCAAGGAGGCTGCACGTTCGACACGCGACACTTCCGATAATGCCTTGCTTGATGGCAAGTACGAAGCGATCCCGCCCATCCTTTCTCCATCTGCGGCTACCTTCCTTGAGGCTCAGCAGACCAAGGACCTGGGCCGTGATGGAGCCTTCTCCTTTTTCAAGCCCAGATCACATGGCGTTCCCCAGAATTCTGCCCAGAAACCTCCAGAGCCTGCCCCATATTTGACTCTGCAGCTTCCACGTCTAACGGAAAACTCGGATTCGCGTGCCCTCGGTAATGCCTTCGAAGCGGATCTTGACTCGCAGACCGTCCTCGGTGATGCCATCGTCACTGCGAAACGTCTCAATCCACTGGAAGCCCTCATCCTCGTTCGGGCGTGCTCGCAGACCATTATCGAGCGTGGTATGCTTTTCTATTGTTCTGTGCAGCTTCCTCGCTCATTCACCCAATTCAGGATTGGAGACCCTCGGAATCATGCATCCGCATTGGTTCTCCGCATCTCCTGACGTACAGCGCAAACTCATTTCCCTCTTCATCCACTCTTTAGACCCTCAGCGCCGAATAACCACGCTCTCTCCGACGCCCACTTCCCCCACATCGGCCTTCGAAGTGGAGCTTCATTATACGCGTTTGCCTCACGACGTCGCTGCAGTCCTTCGCTGGGGCCTCCGTCACCTCTCGCTCGAGAATGGCCGTTTCGGTGAAGACGATACCGAATGGGCATGGTACAGCGCTTTCTTCCATGCGGAGCGTAATGCGTCGTATCCTCCCAACGGGTTTTCCTCGCTTTTGTTGCCTCACTTGCCTGCGTCCCATGTCGAGCTGCTAACTACAACGCTTAGTCTAGTATCGTCTCTCGCCTCCCACGCAGAATCCAACAGTATTTCTGGTAGTAGACTCTCAAAGTTCTTGGGTATTTGGCTCCTCGTAGCTACTCGGGCCGAGCGATCGGATGATTGGAGCCGGTTTTATGCTCGATGGGAGCGTGCCGGCCGCATTCTGGAACATCTATTCCTTGCCCGTTTGAGGTGAGCGTAGACGATGTGTTGGTCGTCCGTTGACTGATAGTATTACAGGGAGGAGTCTCTTACTCAGCGTTTACCTACACGCCTTCAGGAGCTGGTCAAGTATTACCCGTACAGCAGGGGTTCTCCCGCCACGGAGGATGAGCTTCTGTCGCGGCCCCGCTTTTCTACTCGTCAATATGATGCCCTTCTTGTCCGCATTGAAACTCTTTTGACGCACGGTGCAGAACAGCCAAAGCAGCACCCGATCCAGCTCCTTCTCGAAGCCTTCCAGCTCCCTATTGATAACCCTTCCGGGGACGATCATATAGCATTATGGAATACGCTGAAGACTACAGCTTCCAAGGAGGCAACCTCTTCTGATCTACAAGGTCCTCAGTTTACTCGTATCTTTGTCGACGAAACCATTCAATTGTTGGCACTCATTCCTGCTGATAACAATGTTCCGACTTCGCCCACGCTCTTTACATCGCCGGCAACTAAGGCTGTCTCTCTCGAACGTTCTCCTTCCCTCTCCAAGTTTCTCGAGGGCAGCACACCGAGATCGAATGCGAATAATGGATCTGTACCTGTATCCCCTACTTCACCGTCTTCTTCTGTGACTACAGATTGGGTACAGTTCTCCCTGACCGGGTTTGGTAACACACCACCCACGCGGCCTCTGGCTGCACTTTTAGACCAAGACGAGGACACTGAGGTAACTCAACCCCAAATTTCCCGCAAACCAAGTCGCCAACATGGGAAGTCGCGCACTCGCAGACGACGTTCTGAGGATCGTGAGCCACATGAGACCCCGCCGTCATCTCAGTCCAAACCCGAGCCGTCCATCGTCGACACCAAACTTACCTCGGTGCGCGTGGTGCAAATTGACGAAGCCTTCATCGACTTTTGGAGTGACGCCATCGTCGATCCTATCTCCGCTGATTGGCCCACGTTCGTTATTTGTGGTTTGAAGCAAGTGACAGGTGTCGAATTACTCATCCACTGGCTTGTTGTTGAACAAACATACAGCTATCAGCAGCCACTATCCCCCCGCGTTCCCTCCCCAGATGGACATAGAGGTCGTTCTCCCCGTCCATCTACCAAATCTGACATCTCGGGATTTCGTATCAATTCGATGTTTTCATCTGCTCGGAAGCGCTTCAGTGCGTTCAATAGATCGGCCACTGACCTGAGTTCCAAGAAATCAGGTGGTAAGACTCCGATTGCGGGAGAACTCGGAGAAGCTCTCTTTGAGGAGGAGCAAGCGTTGCCATCTGCCCCTCCAGCTAAGGTGGACCACCATGTTGATGAAAATGCAGCTGTCAGAACTATCACTGGCGTGACAGCCAACGTCACTGATCAGCCCAAGATGGACGGTGTCATCACCGCGTCTCTTGCTGGCATTCCAACAACAGATCCAGTGCTCTTGCGCAAGGTAAGAACGTGTATTAGAATTGCAAGTTTAAATACTGACTTCTCTAAGAAGGATGCCGACCGGGCCCCAGTTGCAACAGAGGCATCCTCAGTTGAGCCTACCCTACAACCTGGGATCAGCTACAGTAGTTCTCCCGTGCTGCCACGTTCGTCTTTAAAAACATCAGAGGAGGAAGTTCCTGTCGAACAAGGTTCACTGCTGACCCCTGATATCATTAACCCAGAGGTTAATGCTGCCGACCCAGCTGCGAAGATCACACCATTGCCAGCAGACACGTCTAATCCACAATCTACACTGGATAACAGCAACTCCATGGTCCTTGTGGAGCCCGCACTTGCCATAGAGAATCTTATCGTTGAGGAGCCGCGAGTTCGACAAGATGTAGCTATCGATAAAGCCGAGGACAGACTTGGCAGGCCTCTTGCGCAATCAGTGAATGCCGATAAACATCTTGCCATGGAATCGACAGGTCAGCCATCCAACGTGGTGCAAGTTAACGTTCTTGATGGCTTTCGGGAAGACGCGGAAGTCGTTACTATGCCTTTGGCCCCCGAAACTGTCGCGGTGCTATTGACAGCACCTACTGTCGATGATCGAGCCCCTGAGCACATTGCTCAAGAACCAGAACCATATATGGGTGAGCAGTCATTGCGAAAAGCTCCCGTTGATCCCTTAGCGGCATCTACCGTCGAATCAGACGGCCCACATGTGATGGATGATTGTCTCCCGTTGTCTGGCCTCAATGGCCATGACAAGATCACCGCCATTGAGACGGGAGCTCATCTTGAGCCAGGCTCAATTGTTCCCGTAGTTGATGGGGGTGAAGAAGACGCGGATATTGCCGAACATGTGGATATACCTACACCCGCTCCGGAGGCATTTGTTGCGCTAGTCGAAGAGACTCCTAGCCCAGGGGCTTCTGTTGGTGCTTGTACACGTGTCGGCGCTGCCCAGCATCCCGCTGCTGAGCCCCAAGCTCTCGAAGACGCGGCCCTTCAACCTGTAGTCGCGGAGTTCCAGGCTACCTTGAATGCAGAACAGGGATCTGCCGCTCAGCCTGTGAAAGAATCCTCCGTTGCGGCTGTCTCTGCCATTGACACAAGCGCTCAGGTTGCGGCCGGCGAAGCTGAACATGCCGCGGGCGAGGCGTCTGAAGTCGCGACTGAAGAAGTGCAACCTCCGGCGCAAAATGGTATCGTTCAGGCGTCCGTAGAAGCACCATTGGTCGGCGCCATCTTAGTCCCTGAGGTCAATTTTTACGTTTCCGCCGCCCAAGACGTTGCGCCCGCTGAGGCGGAGGCTCACCCTGCACCCGAAGGCTTCGTTTCTGGGGTTCGTATCGACACAACTCAAGATACAGGAGCATCTACCCCCGTTCTAGAACATGTTATATTCGTCGATGATACTCCTGGCCTGGAGATCGCCGCTAGGATGTACACACCCGTACAGACTTCTGTAGCTCCTTGGCCCGAACTCGAGGCGATGGAAGACAAGGCAGCCGAATCTTTGGTCCAAGCCAACGCCCAGCCAATCAACTCTATCCCATTAGAGCCTTCCGTTGAAACAGAGCCACCGACTCAGTTTACCGACACACAACCCGCGGATATCCCACTGACCCATTCTACTCAAGAAGATCTTATCGCCGTTTTAGGAGCGGCGGATGAGACTATTGTTCTTGAGCCGGAAGCCCATCCGACACCTACTGCCTTCTTCACTTCAGAGAATGCTCCGATCAAGGACACGAGCGGGCCCGCCCATCTCACTCCAAGCGCTACTGCTGACCCTGAGCCTGTCGTGGGCGAGGCAGCGAAGCCTACCATCGAAGAAGTGCAAGTTCTTGTAGAGGAAGGTGCTATATCTACAAGTGGGGTTATTGCCGTTATTCCCACTGTTGCTAGTGAAGAGCCCGCTGCCCAAGATGTGCAAGTCCCCATAGGGATCAAGGAGTCCTCAAACGAGTCTGCACCTCACTCCGTCGATGAGACTACGAACCCACTTCCCGTTTCTATTTCTGTTCCCGAGGAAGTTAGCTCTGTCAAGGTCGTTGCAACCCAAGGAGTTGCTGAGACCGTGTTAGTTGATGAAATTCACAGTGCCGCGGATGCTGATGCATCTAGAACACGTGCTGATCAATCAGGGCTTGCTGAGGTTGATGCACCGACACCTGTTGCGGAAGAAACGGAGACCCCTGTGAAAGCAGAGGAATCCTCTCAGGTTGAGGTAACTGAGAAAGTTATGGCAAGTCAGCTGCAAGGTAGGCTTGGCTGGCATACATGACACGAGTTATGCCTGATGGAGTTTCAATAGCAGTCCGCGCACTCGAGAACAGCGACGAGACACACGGAGTGAACGGCTCACAGGAGGTGGCTGATCTTGTCGAGCAGTTTATGAAATGTAAGTGCCGCTGACGAAAGTTTCGTGAGGGACTGTGCTCATGCATCCATGGCAGCCCAAACGGATGCCTCCATACCTGAACCAGCCGGGCTCTCTAAGGAGACCACACCCGCGGAATCATAGGCCCGCTCAGGGCATGGAATAGTCCACGACGAGCAACTACCAATCCTCATTTTAAGCCAAGATATGCAATTCGTCCTCTTTTTTGTTTTTAGTCTTCGTTTCTCATCGATCTCATTATCTTATGTTACATCCCCCTAGCCTCGATCCTTATATTATCTTCGTTCACATTCGCACTCGTTTTCTATTTACTTTCAACCATGCTAACACACCGCTATCAAGATGGCACCACTCTACACGAAGCCAGGGTTTTCTTGTACCTCTACGGAAATTTGGTTCGAGTGCTCCCCATGATATTCTCATACTTGGACCAACATTTCGCCTCCATCACCTTTTTCCCCCCTACTCTAGCTTGGCGCTTTCGATGTTCCAGTACTCCAGCGCGTAGTCCTGGATAGCACGATCGGAGCTGAACTTACCCATCTGTGTGTATGTTCGGATACCCCCTTGAATATCAAATGCACATCGGAAACGACCTGGGATTCTACACACCTTGGCGGTCGTTCTGATACTCTTCTTGATCCATTCTGTACGATCGTTGTAGGCTTCGTCTACCATGCGCAGCGCCTCGATGTCTTGTCCAACATGGTCGAACGTCAGTACACGAAAAAGGAGCACTACAACAACAACAAAAAAAAAAAAAGGACGACACACAGGAATCGAAATCGTCGGTGATCAGGTAATAGTCTCCTTGCCGGATAGTGTTCAGCAATCTGCAAAAACAAGGGGGGGGAGGGAAAGAAGAAAGGGGATGTCGTCGGGACACATTCAGTCCGTCCGTTCGTCTGGGAGGACAGAAGAAAGACGTACGGCTCGTATACGCCCTCATCACCAAACAGGCCTCCCGAGATCACGTCCAAAACGTTGGCGAGCACGGGCGACTTTTCTTCCACCGGTACAGGACGGTACATGTGTTGATAACGCAAGTCTTCCACGTCGGGAGTCAAGTTTCCAAAGAAGACTAGAAATCGATGGAGATGGGGGAGATGGGAAAAAGAAAAACAGAAATGAGATTGTCATTAGAAAAAAAAAAAGAGTGGTAGACCAGTCCCCCAACCCCATGGGGGTTAAGAAATACTCACAGACGTTGCTAGAGCCGACCTCCTCAGCAATCTCGATGTTCGCACCGTCAACCGTACCGAGGAGAAGACCACCGTTTAAGCAAAACTTCATGTTGGACGTACCAGACGCCTCCGTGCCGGCGGTCGAGATGTGCTGACTGATATCCGAGGCAGGTATCAGTACTTCAGCCAACGTCACGGAATAGTCGGGAAGGAAGAAGACGCAAAGATAGTCTTTCGTGTCCGGGTCGGAGTTGACCACGCGAGCAACATTCACGATGAGGCGAATGGTCTGGTAAAAGCAATTCAGTGACTCGGATACCACGCATTGAGGGCGAAAGAGTGGATACCAGCTTGGCGATGTGGTCTCGTGGTCGTCATGTCAGCACCTGTAAAGGTTAGGTGGATGGAAGACTTACAGCCCGGAGCAGCCTTTCCAGCAAAGAAGACGTTTCTTGGGGTAACATTTCTCCTTTGTTCTGGAGTCATCGACTTCAATGTCAAGTAACGCTGGAAGAAATGTAAGACACAACAAGCTCAGGGATATGTACTTGCCAACGTACATGAACAACACCGAGAATGTTGAGGGTTTGACGCTACATTCGATATTAGTTCCATGTGCCGGATATTTCTCGCCGTATCGAAATACCTTGTACTCATGCAACCTCTGTACCATAGCGCCGGATTAGCCAACGTGATATAAGCTGAGAATAACCTGTTCTGGTCCCACCTTGATCTGGACGTCGAAAAACGCTTTCGCATTGACTCTCAGACCCAGTGTCATTTGGACAAAATGAGCTAATCTCTCCTTGTTCGCCTGCTTCACACAAGCCCATGCCTCCCGGAAATCTTCATCTTCTACGTGAACCAACAGTCCCTCGAGTGTCGACAAATCTTTCAGCCATACACTCTTGGGAAGCTTAAGAGCCTCGGTAATGAGTTCGCTCAGCCTTGGGTTACACTAGAGGACGATATCAGTAGTACCCCTACTTCCAGTGACAATGAGATATACTTGATCAAGCCAGCGCCGCGGAGTAACTTTGGAAGAGGATTATGATCAAGAAGTCTCTAGAACCCATTGAGACACCTACCACCGTTGGTGACATTTCCAAACCTTGCATGGCGTCAGAGGACAAATCGCACGAGGTGTAAAAGGACGTACTTGCTGATCCCAAAGTAATCCACAAAGTCTTTCAGGATCGTAGTCTTCACCAGCTCACTATGCAACTAGGAAACCCCGTCAAACTTATTATGCAGACCGAAGCTAAATGATAAAGCATACCTCTGCGACACCGTTAACCTTCCGACTTCCTGCTCGAATAGTGATGAGATAAAATCCCAGTGTCGTTTAAGAGATCACAAACCGATGCATGCTAGATGTGCCATGCGAATATTTTTCGGAAGACCCTCTAAGCAACCGTGATCAAGAGCTTTAAGCAAGAAGAGCGGAATTACTTGCCTTCGATCAAGGACATTCTTGTCAACCGATCGCGGTCCCCGGGGAACATCCGTTCGACAGCTATCACGATTGTTAACCTGAGGCAGATGAGGCAAGCATACACTTACACTGCAAGAATAGCCTCGAAAACCAACCATATGATAATTTATTTAGTCCCAAAGGGAACACGGAAATCAGCTTACATGTTCTGTGATCATGCGATAAAAGTTAGTGACATTCTCCCCTCAAACACGCGAACTGACAATATCAAAGATGATCTGCATGTGCCTATAAGACAGTCAAACGACAGCGTTGGACGAGGGAATGACAACATACCGGGGCAAAAGGTGGTCCATTAGAGGAACAGGCCATTTTTCCAACGCTTCCTTCACAGTTTGTCAGACAGACTAGCGAGGATCAAGGAACCAGTTGACCAACAGGAAGTACGGTATGATTAGTGAAGAAGAAGGTCTCCGTGACGATCTTCCACGCTGTCTCCCAGGGCAAGTCTTCTTCATCGAGCAAAACACGCATCAGTTCAGGGATGGCCAACGTGGGATGAGTCTATGGAATGACTTCAACAAAGTTGCAGTACAATTCTTCATAGTGCACTGACGTCATTGAGCTGTATAGCAACGTCTGATGATTTCTGAGTCAATCAAAAAACACATTTCCTAGTAACTCACAGTCGGACAGCTCCGTGATCGGTTTTCCAAGGTTCTTGAATCGCCTTAAAATATCTGCAAGACTTGCTGCAGTCCAGAAGTACTGCTGTTTAAGGCGCAATTCCTTTCCAACTGTCAACCATCAATGTGAGTGAGCAATCAAACTAGAAATGAAACAGACAACTCACAAGTTGTGTGGTCATTGGGATAGAGCACAGAGGTGATGGCAGCAGCACTGTTCGAGGACTCGACAGCACCCTCGTAGTCCCCAGCTAAGCGAGACACGTCAGGTGATTGGCTAGTCCCTATCAGAGCACCTACCGTTGAAGCTGTTCAGGTCAAAGCCCCTCTTGGGTTTGCTTTCCCAAAGACGAAGATTGTTGGTATTCCTGGTTTCATAACCTGGAATCATGACGTCGTACGCGACTGCCAACACCTCCTGTCCACCATGCCATACACCACGACCACTCCCATCATGGTACCTGTCCGCTGTTCCGTAAAAACGGATCTCATACGTAACATCAATGCGGGGCAGCTCCCAAGGGTTCGAGTTCTCGAGCCAAGGATCAGGAGCTTCGAGTTGCTGTCCGTCAGGGGAGATAAGTTGTTGGAAGATGCCATATTTGTAGCGAAGTCCATATCCCCAAACTGGAAGCTCTTGCGAGGCCGATGAATCGAGGTAGCATGCTGCAAGACGGCCAAGGCCACCATTTCCCAAGCCGGCATCTCGTTCTTGGTCCAGGAGATCTTCGAGGTTGAAACCGAGTTTCTGGACACCTTCTTCAAACTTGTCCTTAAGTCCAAGGTTGAGGAGCGCATTATCCAGGGCCCGGCCCATTAGGAACTCAAGGGAGAGATAATAAGCACGTTTCCCCCCTTTGCGATTCAAATGCAATTGTGTGACGTTCCAGTTGAGCTGCAACAAACACCATCTAAGTAAATGGAATCAACTTCGTCATGGGAAACACGTACGAGCAGATTGTCGCGGACAGAAAGCGCAGTCGCCTGATAAGCCCCCAAGTCGTCGAGACTGTAAACTTGGCGTGCCAACGATGTCTGAACGTGGTTCACAAAGGACCTCGTGATAGATCGGACAGCTTGATGAAATGAGGACCTCGCGACTACCAAAGCGTGGACGTGGAGATCGATCACTCACTCGTATCGAGCTGCCGATAGCCATCCCTCCATACTTGCTCCTCGCCTCTGGGCCATTTCTCTTTTCCGGAATCATCTTCCTCGGGAAGGTAGCCTGAAATAAAGTCAAGTTGAACAGGTTCACCACAGCTGATCAATAAGACCTTGAGGCATACTCGTAAGCGATCTGACATGTCTACGGGGGTGTTTGGGTCTGCCTATCGTAGAGGGATCGAGGATGGATGTCATGTTGGTTGAATTGTGCTTGCGGAACGATGAGAGGAAATTCCCAAGAACGTATTGACATCTGAAATAAGCCCGGTCTTGTTTACTTCACAAGTTGGTGGAGAAAGGGACTATTTCTACATGTCTAGACTGGTCCGTTCGTACAACGCCCATAGAATGATGAAAGTGACGGAGCCAGTCTATGTACGGTAAATGCGAAAGATAGGATCCAGTCGTGAAATATATCATGAGGTAGTCTGACGGGTGGACAACCATCAGAACTCTCCGTCAGTTCTGGCTGCGGTAGCTCAAGCGTTTTCAGAAGAAGCAAGAAAACTCGTAAGCCTGTTTCAACGGAGTCTTGAGAAACCTGTCCTCCACGCCCAGGACAAGGTCGCCGTCTGGAAACCAAAATCGCTAGTCATCTGATTAGCGATTAGAAATACCCTTCTCCGTTTTGCGTGTAGTTGAAACTCAAAGTCGATATCCTCAGCTCCCAAGTCTGTCATGAATCGATGAACAATAAGATAGTATTCCACGCATCGCATTAATACGCACTAGTGTTGTGGGAACACGAGGTACGAACTTAGTCGGCCTCTTCAGCCTCGCCATCCCTATCATCCATAGTGAATTTCCTTTTCCTACCTGGTAGCGCAGCTCCACCACCGTATCCAACGCCCGCCTTCCGTCGTAGAGCGTCCAGGTCCTGCTCCGCTTCTTCAGCCCATTCCAGGACAAGATGTCGTCCAAGCAAATGAGTATGCCGAAGCGCAGTATATGCATTCTCCGCTTCATGTCGCGTAACGAATTCGAGGAATGCAAATCCACGGGATCGTGCGTCGAACCGTTTCGGTAGACGAACAGACTTGAGCTGACCGTGTGCGCTTTGGGAACACCTGAGTACCTCATTCCAAGCGCGACTAGACAACGTACCCAAACAGCTCTCTGATGTCCCTCTTGGTCGCCTCGAATGGTACATTCTTGACAATTATCCTGGTCGATCGGGACTTGGCTGTCACTTTGTTCTTGGACTCGTCTTCTTCGGTCCCGCGTCCGGCGAACTTGACATACAGCGCGTGACCATCAAGTGTAAACCCTTGCATGCCTTTAAGTGCCTTCTTGGCAGCTTCGGCCGTCTTAAACCCAACAAATCCATATCCCATGCTGAGCCTAGGAGCTTCACTGCCAGTCACGGCTGGTCGATTGGGGTCTGGCTTGGTTTGCACCCGTGCAAACGCGAAATCAGGGAGATTCCTGAAGATTTGTCTAAGCCGTTCGGTCGTCGTACTGAAAGCCAAGTTCTTGACAAAGAGCGTTGAGCCCGCGGATAGAGGTACTTCTTCCTCACCAGTCGAGTCGGGCACTTCCTGCTCGGTGATAGTGACTGACTTGAGTCCAGACGTGATTATTGTGACGGGCCGTGGTTGAGAGTCTTCGGACACATCTTGGAACATTCCGAGAGGTCCCTTCTCCAAGTATATGACAGAATTCCCTAGACGCCTATAAGCAACCGCGCGAAATGCCTTACTAGCCTCAACAGCATGTTCAAACTCCACCACAGCCATCGTTCCCGCAGGTGGCACAATGACCCTATTTAACTTGCCATGTACTTCGAATAGCTCACGAATCTGATCGGATGAGGTCCCGTACGGTATGTTCTTGACTAGAACAATAGTATCCGAGCGTCTTCGAGACGAGAATGACGAAAGGATGACGCCTTGTGCCTCAAGATATGACTTTGTCTCTTGAATGACATGCGTCTCAGCTAATGCAAGTTTCACGGCCGCATTGCTAGACTCGGGATTCAAAATATCTGCTTTCGGGAGATTGAGGCGATCCGCGATCGAAGAAACCACAGCATCGCTCTGGGTGCAACGAAATATATTGAGCTACATGAAGGGAGGCACGACAAAACATTGCCTTGACGAACATTCATATACAGCATGCTCCAGTTGAATTCGCGCCCCGCAGCCGCTTTACGCTTTGTTTTGCGCTCATCTTTAATCGACAGTTTCTTGTTATCCGTATCTAATGCGTCTGGTTTGCTCGTACGATCCACGGCTGGTAGAATGTGTAACAATCGCCCTTGAAATGACTTCTTATCGAGTCCCTCGTAGGCGGACAGGGCGGAAGAGGATCGTACGAAAGCCACATATGCAAGTCCTCTGGGTTCTCTGGACACTGGATCAAGCGGAATATGGATCTGCCAACAAGTGAGCATTAAATAACGGTTACAGGGTTGACAAAATCCAGAAAACATTTTCACAGATTCTCAAGGTCAACATATCAAACGAATCTGATGTCCTCATACGGTGCGGTATCATTCAAGAGAGGATCTCGTATAGATATCTTACCTATGGAAAATCAAGTCAGCACACAGTTACTGCAAGGTATATTGAAGATGCAAAATCAGAGTAGGATATCTATCATTTATTTCCCGTAAAGATCATCATATTCCTTGAGAATCTGATGTCCCTATTTATTTTGTCATCATAGACAACGCGTCCATGAAGATTACCAACAAAGCCTTACCTGAGCAATTTCTCCAAATGGTCGGAAGAGGGCGAGGAGATCGTTGTCAGTACATGAGAAGGCCAAATTACGGAGGAAGAGACGCGATGTGCGTTGAATGATTTCCTTTGCGGAATCATCCAGCACAGCGGGTTCGGCTGTTTTGTTGCTACTATCATCCTCGTCAGCAAGTCGGCGCCGCTTATTTGGACGAGGCGTTGGCGCATCCTTCATACCCTACTCAAATCATTACAGACGCTAGAAAGAAATTGGATACTCCTATACCTCAATGATCGCAACACTTAACCGGGACGACTCGATAAAAGTACGATGAAACCAGTCCCTAGCGGCAGCTGCCTCCTTGTCGGACCTGAAACCAACGAACGCAAATCGCCGCGACGTGCCATCCGGTTTATGGGCGATTTTGATGTCAGTAATAGTGCCAGGCGGTGCACCTTTTTGCTCGAAATGTTTCCGGAGACGTTCTGGGGTTAATTTGGGAGGGAGGTTCTTTACAATGAGACGAGACATGGACGCCGAGTGCAAGGTGCCAGCAGAAAAAGATCCTCCTACCAACTCCGATCGGAGTCTGCCGTCGGTGACTTTTTAGCAAGTCGTCAATCCACAGCCACACCAGGAAGCGCGATGGCCTCTACAACGCTATTTGGACAAGAAAAAAATCCTCGGGGAATACCAAAAGCACCTTTCATCGTGAGTGGACACTGACCCCATGGAGACATCGACACCGATTAGCTGATTCCAAGGTCAATGTCGAAGAGTACATCGGTGGTCCTGACGGTGACGTCGAGGGACCCCTCAGGATCTTCCAAGATGCAATCGCGTACGTTATTTTGTGGGACTCTGGCATGGCATTCTTGAACCGATAAAAGTACAGGAAATATCGCTACATGGATGCGAATTTGACTCAACGCCGAGGGGGTCTTGAAGATAAAATACCAGATATCAAGAAGACACTCCACATGGTCGAGTTTTTACAAGAGACACGCGTGAGTGGGCTGTCTTAACGAATCGACAAGCGCGTGAACTGCCCTTAGGAGGGAAAGCAAAAGGCAAACGATGGCGCAGATGAACTTGGTGACGAGGATGATAACATTGAGGAAGAGGTCGCGAAGAAGCCCCTGACCACCACGTTTGAGTTGAATGACACGCTCTACGCAGAGGCACGACTCGAAAACACCGACACTGTCTATTTGTGGCTGGGAGTAAGTTTCTTTGGTTTCTCCTTTGCCAACTCCCCGTTGATCCCGTTCCTGCAGGCAAACGTTATGCTATCCTACAAACTCCCTGCGGCTATATCGCTGCTGCGATTGAAACTTGATACCGCCGAAACAAGTCTGAAAGCGACCGTAGAAGATCTGGAATTCCTTCGCGAACAGCTCACGGTAATGGAGGTGAACACTGCAAGGATGTACAACTGGGACGTGAAACGGAGAAGAGGACGGGTTGCAGAGTCCGCGGGAAAAGGTGGTTGAGTAGATGGTGGGCGAATATACATTGTTGCTGCTCATCCCTTGATCAGAGTGTTGCATATGGTAGGTTGGTGAGCGTTAATGATGTCCTACGTGTTTCGGGTTCCTTCGCATTACATCCAGTAACACCTGTACTGTTCCTGATCTACTAGTCCAAAGCCATATGTACATGTCATCCACGTCACGACTGGGACACGAGGATTGGCACAACAGCGACGTTCATGCTCACCGACGGTCCCATTCCGGTCACGACTCTGCCACTACACTGACGATAGGAATGACACGAACTTGACCACGAAGCACTCGAAAGGAGCACTTGAAATGAGACTCCAAAGGTGGGGAACACTGTGTTACATGGGGGTTTATATACTGCTAGGGGCTATGTATCTACTCTGGCGGGCTGTGCATTATAACCGAGTGGACCAAGTGAAGTAATGAATTATATACGTGGTAATCTGGCGAGGAAGTAAAGGGAAAAGGACAATGTTTCTTTCAAAGAAGCAGAGAGTCATATCGCCTGATCAACCCGATATAACACCGGTAAGTCCACCCTACTTTTTCAGAAACTCGGCTCTCCGTCCTTCTACGAGGTTCCATACACATTTCCTATCCTTTGTGGCTTTACACTTCGTAACTGAGCGCATCGAACATGTTGAGCAGCCCTCCGACGCGCATTGGGTCACTTGCAGCTGGAGAACGACCCACAAGCGACCATGGATCGCTCAGGGGAGCGACAAACTCACCCGGCATCTTCGCAATCGACCTTTACGAGGACGACTACCACGATCCAGTATATCAAGCAAAAGCTCGCATTTTGAATCATTCCATACAAGAAATTGGCATGGGCAAATATCAGGTATGGTGGACGATACCTTGTGCAACCCTTTGGTCGATAATAATACGTTCACCGTTGCAGTGGTACCTGTTTGTCGTGGCCGGCTTCGGGTGGTTCGCGTAGGCCCTTGTATTTTGCGAACACCAGAGTTGACCTATATCAGCCCACAGTGACAGTGTCTGGCCTGTATGTGCTTGGGAAGAATGACAGTCCAAGAATTGAACGACGTTCTACCAGTTTTCAACTGCGCTGATTCTCACACCAGTTATCCACGAGTTCCATTTCAATGGCCCATTTCTGTCCTTGGCCTCGAATGTTGGTTTCCTTGTGGGCGCCATTATTTGGAGCTTCGGGTGTGATATCTGGGGTCGAAGGTCCGTTTTTAGTTTGTCAACCGGATGTGTCTTATCAATCGATCCGCGCTCCATAGGTGGTCTTTCAACCTGACACTTCTCATTGCGGGTGTTTTCGGCTTAGCCGCTGGTAGTTCGCCCGATTTCGTCGCTTTGGCCTCCTTGATTGCCGTCGTGGGTGTCGGCGTTGGCGGTGTGTTTGTTAATTTTTACGATGATTCCTGCGTTGAACTTCAACGGAGGTAACATGCCTGTGGATTCGGCTGTCTTCCTGGGTGAGATAGACGTCTTCTGCATTTCACAGTCCACTCAGTTGATTTTTTCCCTCAAGATTTCGTTCCTGGTTCTCATCAGTACCTTCTGACGATACTCTCCATCTGGTGGTCTCTGGGGCAGCTTCTTTGTAGTCTCGTAAGTGCCGAGAAGCAACCATCTCTTTGGCTCCAATGCATCAATCTGTCCTGTACAGATAGCGTGGCCCCTGATCGCCAACTTCTCTTGTGCCACCTCCGAGAATTGCAAAAGATCCAACAATATGGGATGGAGATACCTTCTCTTTACGCTCGGCGCGCTTACCCTCTTCCTTTGGGGCCTCCGCTTCTTCGTCTTCACCCTCTTCGAAAGTCCACGATTCCTCTCCGGTATCGGCAGGGACGCTGAGGCAACCGACATTATCCACAGGCTCGCCCAGTACAATGGCAAGACAACAACGTTGACCGTCGAGGAGCTAGAGGCGCCAGGAAAAAGCCAGGATGCAATCTTATCGAGAATGCGACGTGATATTCTGTCCAAGGACTCTAGATACGATATAGGGCATATCAAGGCACTGTTTGCGACCCCGAAGATGGCTTGGTCCACCAGCCTCCTGATCACTCTTTGGGGTATGGCCGACGTCCTCTATTTGTTCCAAGACGTCACAACTGAATCCCTTCTGTATATCACCCAAGGTATCATTGGTCTCGCGTCGACACTCTATAACAGTTTTCTGCCTTACTTGTGAGCAGTGTGCGAATACCGTTCGAAGTAGCTGACCGTCTGTAAAGGTTCTCGAGTCGTGGTACCGTTTTCGGAGATGGATCCCTTTACACGACTTACCGCAATGTACGCGGTTTCGTGCCCGTGAACGAGGATTTGCACTCACTCCTTGTGACAACAGCAGGTTATCCTGAGCATGATCGGTGTCCCTGCCGCCTTCCTTGCCGGGTGGGCCGTCGAGGTCCCATATATCGGACGCAAAGGCGGCCTTGCGATTTCTTCAGGCAAATCCTCCCCGCACCTCACGTGTCTCGTCACTCAACGACTACCCACGGAATATAGTGCTCACTGGCATCTTTCTCTACGCAAGCACCACTTCCCGGACCTCGATTCAACTTCTGGGGTGGAACTGTGGTTACGTGTGTTGCAGTAATGTAAGTCCTCGATGGAACGATGCATTGTCCCGCTTTCAATGAGACGACCCCCTGCTTACACACTGGGATTTAGATGATGTACGGCGTGCTCTACGCCATCACTCCAGAGATATTCCCCGCCAAAGACCGTGGTACGGGCAACGGTCTGACAGCCACCGCATCCCGCGTGTTTAGCGTAATGGTACGTGTGTACACGCCTTCTGTCTTCGTGCCTTGTCTCGCTGACAAACTTGGTGTGGGCACATTGACCCAACGCCCCAAACAGGCGCCTGTCATTGCGCTGTACGCAAATATCGCGACGGCTGTACCGGTGTACATTGCGGGTGGCCTCATCATCTCTGCAGGTCTCCTGGCTTTGCTGTTGCCGTACGAACCTCGAGGTAAAGTATCCATCTAGAATGGGTAGAGTTCTTCCGGGGGCACATGGAATGGATGAGGTCGATGGTGTTCTGTGTAGTGGATAGATTCTGTTCGACAACGCTGGTGTGGATTCTTTTCTTTTCTCTTTTTTGGTGGAACGCTATGTCGAGGGACGACTGACAAGGTCAGCCTCTCACGACACGATCAAGATACAGAGGTTTCGTCCGTCAGTCGCGTACGGTATCACCCTGAAGAAGTACTTTATGTACGCTGAATGGGACAACAGTGTGGGATCCTTGCTGGTATGGACCCGTCCGACGAGCACGTCGTGTTAGATTCGCACCTTCCAACTTGGATAGAGCGTAAAATTGAATCACCCTTCGGGACTCGATTCTCGTGTAACTTGGCAAGTATCCAGAGGTCGAACGCATGAACCAGATCAGATGGGATTTCTCAGACGCTTCGTCGCAGCTTGCGTTCGTTTACATGGGGAGACATGGAAACTTGTGCTCGGCACTACCCTCGGTGTACTCCATCGAGCTGTTACAAAGAGATACTGAACCCTGCCCAGCGCATGCGTTGGCGAATCATCAATCAGTACTGAAGTATACGATAGCCAATGAGCCATCCCCAGCGAGTCATCCACGACAACGGGCCAGACGTGTCTCACATCATTCTCATTCCTCCAGCTCGTCCTCTTCGTCGCTCTCGTCATCCGAAGGAGCACCACGGAAATATTCTGCAAACTTGTCAAGCGTAGCCTTGGGAATCTGCTCTTCCTGGCTGTCGCTCTCATCCTCACTCCCCGTTCCATCTTCGCTCCCGTCCGAGTCTGAATCCGTGGCGCTGCATTCGAGATCCTCGGACGAGGCGTCCTCAAAGTCATCGTCGTCCGAATCCGAATCATCCCATGCCGGGTCCTTGATAGTCTTGTCCGGAAGATGACCCGGACGCACTTCCTTGCTGCTGCTTGCTGTCTGACTGGAAGAGACAGAGCACACAGCAGGACTCTTTCCAAACAGATGCTTTCGATCTCGAGCCCACGCCTGGATCGGGTCCTGTTCCCGACCATCAATCATGGAAAACTCTGTTTCGACGATCCCGGTGTCTCCATTGTCATCATCCGCGCCACCTGCCAAACAGTCTGACGGGTTGCTCGTCCGACTGAGAATGAGGGTGCACGTTCGCCCAGTGGCGCTGATAAGCCGGACGCCGTCCTTGGCCACGATGTCGGAGACAGCCCAGAATTCACAAGGCTTGCTCTCGCCCCACAAAATGCCCGTGTGAAAGAACCAGAGCGTGCCTGATTTCGCGGAGAGATAGGCATCGATGCCCGCTGTGCCGCCACCCGACCTTGCAGCCGCACACGCACTACGAAATACGGACGCAGACGGCTCCAGGAGTGGGGCAGGGATATGGGACAAGAATTTGCGGATCGAGGTCACGGTTTCCTCGCCTTTGGCGACGGTGGTGGTAGCAGTGGTGGTCGAATTGGGAGTGGAGGCACGAGAAGTATAGGACGTGGTTTCAAATTTGGAAGTGCTCAGCGCGTCGAGACCAAATATGACTTGTTGGGCAGACGGAGGGGATGCCTTGGCCTTATCAGGGACATCTGCGGGTAGGAGAACGACGGTCCAGTGACCCTTGGTCTTACCACGCGTGGGCAGCAGGAACGTGCGGGTGATGCTCGCGAGCGGGACGGATGATTCGAGGATACGAGTGCTAGAGTTGGTGAACCGGATGGAACGTACATGGACGGTGACGTCGACCTTTTTGCGGATGGGCGAAGTAGCGGATACGGCAGGAAGTGTGAAGAGCGGTGGATCGTCGGTGTCGTCGGGTGTAGTTTTCTGTCGCTTAGCGCTGTTGGCGTTGCCGTCGGTCTCCTGGCTGTCGCAGAGGCGTTTGACGCCCTTGGTTGCGAGACAGTCGTGTAGGGTTTTGAGGGCTGCTGGCTGTGTGCGGGACCATCCCTGGCGCGCGTGGGGGAGATGAGCCGGGCAGTCGCCTCCTAAAGCAAAGGAGAGTATGGCTTCGACAGTGGAACGAGACTGCGAGGGAAGCTCCGCTGGGGAGATGGGAGCGGGGAGATGAGCGGACAGGATGTCGAGGAGGGGAGTGACCGAGCTCATCGTGGTCGGGGGTGAACGCGATGCACTCGTTGGATTGCTAACTATCCGCGTCTGCCACGCTCTCTTCACTACATCGTACGTCAACAATCCAACCACTCCACATCGTGTCTATACCCCGCCCAGTCGACCTGCAGCCCACACCGACGAAGCGGTTCCAGTCGAGCGGCCAAGTTCTCCACGGGCGTGTGCGGCGGCATACGATCGTACATGACACTAATCCTCACCGGCCTGCACGACAGATGCGTCAACCGCGCGATTCCCCGTTCAACCAGTGAATGTCGCTTCTCGGTCATGTCTCCCACTTTTGACACCGTCTCCGTCGTATCCCAGTACACGCAGAACCGTTCCAAATGTGCAAGTAGACATTCCACCACATCCCCCTCTACGCGTGGCGTCAACGCCTCCAGTAGCGCCATGGGAGACGACTCCTCGTCCGGGTGATACTCCAGTTCCGTCAACAGCGGCGTTTCGACGATCAAGGTAATAAAATCTTCCGCCATAAAGAACTTGGAGGCGGTTGAGTACCTGAAATGCCGAAGCGACGGTGCGTGCGCTCGCAGGAATGCTTTCAGTTGACTGTGGTATGACACGACTTGTACTCGTGGACAATAGTCCTCGATCACGAGCGCACAGAGCCGCGGTGCATCAAGGACGCTCACAAAATCGCCCATCTGCGCCGTCTGAGTCGCCTCTCGGAGCATCTGGATCTCAAGACACTCGAGACTGGGCAGGGTAAACGGCTCAAGGGGTGCATCTCGAATGCCGCTGCCGATCGTGATGCCGCACTCCTTGAGCAACGTACATTGCCGGAGAATAGTCGCATAGTCCGTAATAGACGTCGTGCTCGAACGTGCGTCTTGCATAAAGGACAGGCGCGTGAGCGTGGCCCAGTGTACGTGTACGTCTCGAAGAGTGAGACTAGCAAGTGACAGCGAAAGCCGATCAAGCGGCGCAAGCGACAGGTCGAAGCGGATCGGTTGCGCGTCCCCGTCCTGCTGTCGTTTGGCGAAAAACGACGCGCATTGACCCCCGTCGGTCACATCGAACGTTGATAGCGAGGTACACTTGCTGAAGGCGCGACAGACGAGCATGTATATCACCGGCGAGTTCTGTAAACGGACTTGGACCGTCTTCCACCTTACCGCGTGGGCTGCGATGGTCTCGAAGAGGTCCGTCAGACCGGGTAACACCTGTTCCGTTTTGCACAGGACGACGAGGTTGAGAGGAAGTGTACCCGAGCACGCTATCCACGTCTGTAGCATTGGCATTGCGTCCCTGCGAAGCTCGTCCGAGTATCGAGAATCACAAACGTTCACAAAGATATCTCGCCACAGCCGAGGTGTCGCGCGTACGATGGTACGCCAGGAACGACACACACGTCCGAGCACAAGCAGTGTCTCCTTGTTCCGCGCTGTGATCGAGAAAGGCACGCCCAGATTCATCGTGTCGAGACACTGCTCGAATATCCCGGCTAGGATCTCGGGCGGTAAGCGCTTGATCGGGGTGAGCGTTGCATATAGTTTGGCGAGTGCATCTTTGGTTTGAACTTCGAGACGTTCCATATCGGCGAGACATGTCTTGAGACGCTCGACTTGGCCTTGGATGGCGGCGAGTTGACATTCGTGTTCCACGATGAGGGATTTGATGCTGGTACACGTTTCAGGAAAAGGACAGGAGTTGGAGCGAAACAAACACGAATTGACGTGCTGAATAGCCGGATGTTGGCAAGATCTGGGAGTACTGGACGTGCAAGTGTACACTCACTGTAGCTGGAATGGGTGTCCGTCCACAATTGACCGGGGCCGAGGTGCTATCCATCATTGTCGAGCTGAAAAATCAAACCAAGGGGTGCCAGCAAGTGTGAGTAACACTGAAACAGAGTCCAAACGTCCACTCAACTGCGACTCGGATGCGAATTTTTGAAAGAAAAGAAAAGAAAAGTCAAAGGGATGCGAGTAAGGCGGAGCCTCCTGGGTTCGGGGGGGGGGGGGGAAAGTTACTCCTGAACTACGCCCTCCGTGCGCTTTCTTATGAGTTCTGAACCGAGCGACGGACGATGTTTGTCGGGGTTTTTCGAATTCCCATCCGAGTCAAGGGTTGACAAGGAATACAGTACATCTGAAACCATGATCACGGCAGAACACGAGGGATCCAGCATGCGCGCGTACGTCCGTGGAGAAGGTAAGCGCGAAAACTTTCACGAGGTCCAGGCCGCGGGCGTACTCGAATTGCGCATAGAGAACGCGCCGATGTGATACCGTGTCGCAGAGCAGCGACAAGTGCTCCGACAGTCTCCGTGGAGTGCTTACATGGCCTCCTGCTCGCTGGCATACGATGGAGATCGATGGACGATCTCATGTTGGCCAGACCCAGGTGCGAACAACTGTGAGATTCCGCACAATCAGCCTTGAAACTCGACTTACGAGCGTGGCCCGGTAAAGGCATTCACTGCGACGTGCGTATTTACGTCGGCGTGACAGAAGCAGGCAAGAAAAAGACCGTGCACGATGGGTAGTCAAACCGAACAAATCACAGGTATTGCCGGCACGACGGCCGACTCATCAGTGCATGTAGTTTGCCTCGCGGGCAGCCATCCAGGTACCCCATGATCCCTCCTTTCTCAGAGATGTGGTCCTCATTAATCTCCAGAGAAATGCATGCGTGTCAGGATCCAGAGCGTGTTAAAAGATAACGAATACGCACCATCCCACGCTGGCGACCACCGGAGGCCGGGCAAACGAATGCACTTTCCGTGGTTTGCATGCGGTAAGTAAACGGATAGAGCGTGTTGATCCGATCAGAAAGTGGTGATTCGAAGGAACTCTTCGCCTTGAACGCTATTACGAGTGGTCGATGTCTACTCGGCTATGTGGAGCGTTGGACAGAATGAAAATGGTCCCATCACATTGCAAACGCATCTCCGCCGGGTACAGCCATAACTAAACCATGACGGACGTCACTCTGAAGCTTAGACAGAATGGGACCCACGTTAATCAGTGATGGTCCATGGCAAAAGGTCCGGTATCGAGTCTCTTCTATCACAATCAGGGCACTCACCGAGTGGAATGAAGGAAGGAAACATAGATGCAACAGCTGCGCAGCCAACCGGGGGTCAGAGAAAGATGGCGCAGATGGCCCATCGTGTTTTGATGACAGATAACGAGCACACTTCCAGGCCAGAAACGAGATTCATATCCGAAAGCGAAGTAGTACGTGATACACCTGATCATGTTCACAGTTCGCCCAAACCGAATTGGACAAGCCCGGCCGTGTGCAACTAGGTCCTGGGAACACGCACCCGGTGAAGTCCTTACCTACACATAGGCACATTCTGCACAAGCTTCCCAGTGGTCCATTTTGGATGAGTTCCACATACCGAAAGGGTCCTAGAGAGACCGTTATCGGCACGTTGATATCTCGGGGAGCTGTCGGTGTCACTCCTGAGATGCATTTACCTCCCGTGCTTTCTTGCTCCCAGCGACGCTTCTATCTCTCGACCCCATTCCAATGACCCGTGGAACCGTGATACTCCAATCGGGCGAGTCTGCGAGCACCTTCTCTGTCTCGACCATGCGCGACGGGCCAACGCAGGGAATCGAGAAGCGCGACGACTTGAGACAAAAAAAGAGTGAGGCAGAGATCGCCTGGAATCCTGACATCTACGAAAAAAAAAAGGACGATGCAGTAGCCTCAACCGACGGGCACGCACCCCATTGCACGGGTCCACTCGCTCACGACGGACCGTCATCTAGCCTGTAACATCTCATCTCTGCACGTCACCCCCCGAGCAGGCCCCAATGAACGGATGGAGTATAGGCAAGGACTAAAACGCGTAAAATCACCAAGCCCATGTTCGTACTCGTAGAATTCAGGCAGACAGGCGTTCCCCGTACCAGGCCGTCGCACATCTCCGACTGATACACAAGAAAGGAAGGAGTTGAATTCATCGCTCTACTGACGTCTCGGATGCTGGTGTCACTTGGTAGCTCCGCACTTGATACTTCCACGACTCCTCGCTGGCACCGTCCGTTGAATTCCAACCCCAGTAATTTACCCGAGCATCCGAACCGTTCGTGGACACCGGAGCTCGTTGTCAAGTCGATAGGAAGGAACGACAGAGAAACGGACGACCACGTTCGCACCAATACAGAGTGCGTCAAGTAAAGGTGTGATTCCTAGAGTACAGGCGTTGTATACGTGGCAACAGCATACCTCCATCAGTTCTCTACCGTCGTCTGCCATTATGGGTCCGACTAACAGCTACCATGCAATCCAAGCAATAAAAGACTAGTCGTCATGTCCGGTCAGCTAGAGCAACGACTGACTCGGGTGCGACGCCTCACCTTGGGATATGTCCTCACGATCAACTTGCGCAGCTCGTCCATTATCAAGATACCAAGCGCGAAAGCAAAGGGAATGCCCCAGAACATGCCGGGGATCGGTCTCATGTTGAACACGCTTTGAAGCCCAGGTCCATAAAGGTTCGTCACCGCGATCAACATGGTGCCGATCATACTGCACGGTACAACCAGATTGCGGCGAGGACCCCAGAGAGGATTCGAGTTTATCATCGAGACACGGCGGTTACGAATAGAAAGCAGGGAGCCATACTGGCAAAACACGAGCGTGACGTAGCTGAAAAACAACACACCATCCATCAATGAGCAAAAATGGAGGAGGGTTCCCAGTGACGTACTAGACGCAGGTGCCCACATTGACAAAGTTTGTGAGTTGGTCGATAGTAAAGTTTTGCCAGCCATCTGCCCAATTATTGTAGACCAGGAAGACGTCGTAGAATCCGAGGCCCTGCTGGTCCATGTAAAGGAACCACATGCCCATCGCACAGGGCCAAATCATGAGCCCGATAAACTGACGATATGGTCAGCTACGTGCTCAGTCAACTGATGTCGATCATTTACCAAGTAGACTTGCACGAACAAACGCCAATCCGTCAAACGATCGGTGCGCACGTTACGTGGTTTACGGGTCATAAGATCTGGTCGTCCAATCAGAAAACATCCAAGGTATACATGTTGTACTCACCCTCTTCTGCCTTCTCGAACATCAAGGCTACTGACATTGCGACGTCGTTCGTGATACAGAAGCAGACCTGCTGGTACGTAGTCATGGGCAGCTGCATACCACACAGAACATTCGTAACGACAGCCATGAACTCGGTATAACTTCCAGCCTAAGAGTGACGTCAGCCCGCGTCGATGTATGTGCAGACATAAACTGACCGGCATGAGATAGAGAGTGACCTTTTTAAGATTATCGAACACGAGGCGACCCATCTCAATCGCGACCGGTATGGATGCAAAATCGTTCTTGAGGAGGATCAGGGCAGCTTAGAGCGGTCTGAGCAACGCGAAAAAAAAGGGCAAGTGAATATCGACTGACCCGCTTCCTTCGCGACATCGCTGCCACTTCCCATCGCCACACCGATATCAGCAGCCTTCAACGCGGGCGCATCATTGACACCGTCACCCGTGACTGCAACCGTATTGTCCCCACGATACTTGATCTCCTCGACGATCCTCATTTTCTGATCGGGCGTCGTGCGCGCAAACACAATCTCACTGTACGTTCCAATGACGACGTCCCACTCGACCGGAGTGAGAGTAGAAACATCATCGCCAGTGAGAACGAGGGACCTGATCGGGTCTTCCTCTGAAGGCTTGACATCGTACCGTGACTTGTAAGGTGCCTTTTCGGACATGGCCGCTCTCACGTCTTCGATAGTGTCAGTACGCTCTTGCGAGATAATCCCGACCTGGCAAGAAAGAGCACACCATAGGTACATAAGCGCAAGTCGAATACGAGGAACGACCTACCTGATGTGCGATGGCTATCGCAGTGAGTTTGAAATCACCAGTGACCATGAAGATGCGAACACCAGCTCGTCTGATCGTCTCAATTGCTTCCGGCGCGTCGCTACGAGGAGGGTCACAGAGAGCAACAAGGCCGATGAGCGTCAGATCCTGGATCTCGGAGTACATCAGTTCTTCCATCGTGTTCACGGGTAATCCGAGCTTGGTTCCGTCCAAAGATTTGCGGCAACTATAAAACGGCTGTTTGAAGGTGCATTCTCCTTGACACAACGCACGACAGACTCACAGTGCGAGAACTCGCTTGCCTTCGCTGGACCATTCGTTCTGGAGTGTAAACATCCTTTGTCTTTCGGTTGGTCCAAATGGTACGGAGGTGCCATCGGCTTGTAACACGCTGCTACACGAGTTGAACAACACGTCAGGGCCACCCTTGACGAGCATCCATCCAGAATCCTCGGACTTCTCCCCAGTTGGAACTACCACAGTCAACGCCCATTTATTGTGAGAGTTGAAAGGGATTTCAAAATGCTTCGTCCAAGATTCCAAAAGATGAGCCGTATCGATGTTCAGGCTCGGGACAGAAAGCGCCTCGGAAAAGCGCAAAAGGGCGGTATCTGTCGGGTCGCCCTTTACTGTGCGTTCTTCGATTGGCTTTTCGAGCGTAGCTGCATCGAACTTGGCGGCGTTGCACAGTCGTGTAACTTGATGGACGAGTTTGAGACTGGCGTATCTCGTTTGTTCTGAAGCTTCCGAGATCTTCTCGTGAATGTCACGAACGGAGAAATGATTGTCGAGGAAAGCAATGTTCTCGACCATCTATATGTAGAGCGATAAGAGCATGAATGCGAAACTAGTACACCACGACGATGACTCACCATCTTACCCGCCGTGAGAGTACCTGTCTTGTCGGAGCACAGGACGGACATGCACCCGAGGGTCTCGATAGTAGCCAAATTCTTGACCAACACAGAGCGCTTTGCCATACGGCGAGCAATGACGGTCAACGAGAGGGCGACAGAGACGGGCAAACCCTAAGAAGGAGGAGTCAGACAGAGAGCAGACCAAATGGTCGGAAGAGACGTACCTGGGGGACGAAGGCTGTGAGACAGCCGATTGAATTCACGATGGCGGTGGATGTTGTCTCGTAGCCAGGGTACGATGTCCGCAGCCAAACGCCATACAGAAGGAGCGAGATGCAGAAAAAGAATAAAGCAAGGATGGAGATGACCTTGGTGAAGAACCAGACCTCCTTCTGAATCGTCGTTAATTTGAACTTTTTTTCACCGGACATGGCCACCAAGCGGCCCATCACCGTTCGGTCACCAGTGGCGAACGTGACGCCAGTGCAGGTACCCTGAGTGACAAAAGTCGAACTCAAGGCAAGATTACGGGTCTCGAGGGCATTGTCCGACGTTGCTGTCAACACACCGGGAATCATCTCACTGTGCTGCTCTTAGCCCATCCATGTGCAACATGTGTTGGAGACTGGCGAGCGTACCTCTCACCGGTAAGCAAGGAGCGGTCGAATCGCAGATCGGGGGAAGCCTGTACTATTCTGAGATCGGCCGGAACGCGATCACCGGCCCCAAGAAGGACGATGTCGCCAACGATGATCTCGGTTGCCGGGAGAAGCACCTCCTTGCCGTCGCGAATCACGTACGCCTCCTCTGCAATGAGAGATTTGATGGACCTCATGATCCTGCTTGCATTCCAGTCCACCAAGGCGTAGAACGTGGCGGAGACGATAATGACGAGTAACTATTGCCGGAAAAAAAAAGATAAAGAGGAGAAAAAACGATGCAAGCGACAGCACCCACCAACAGCATTGCGACTCCAAAGACGAAGATCTGGGGGGGCTGGCCGAGGGGCTTGTATGACAGCTGTAAGGCGTAGGCGTGAGCCACAGAGGACGTTTGAGTCCAAAGTGCGTACGATCGTCAAAATGAACGCGATCCACATGAGGAAGTTGAAGCCACCAAAGATGTAGTTGAGCGCCTTCTTCCAGTATTGAGTTGGGGGAGGACTGATGGTGTTCCTTCCATCCTTTCTTCTGCGCTGAACGGCGGTATCATCCAGCCCGTGAACAGGGTGAGTGGAGTAGCGAGTGTACACGTCTTCCGGGGTGATGAGGTGGACGTCGATGCTCGCGATAGCATCGGCTGGATCAGCGCTGCCCTTGGACTTGGCAGGTAACTCCTTTTCATCGATACGAACGGAGAGCGTTCGATAACTGGAAGGCACGGTGAACGACGACCTACGGAACGCATAGCAGGACTCTCACCCGATCTGAATGCCATAGCCAGGGACCTTGTCTCTCGCGGCGTTCGATACCCTCGAGTTCGTCTTCTGGAACTCCATCGAAGCGGGATGCAGACGCCTGGGGTCAGTGGACACTCATTTATCTACCGGGTTCGAGAGAAACACGATATGCGTTGTTTTGGCTATTGCAGCCCTGTCACGGGTTGGTCTTGCTACGTGAAGGCTCCACTGAGGAGCATTGCCGGGGTCTGGGAGACTCGTGATCCTCTGCATGAGCACAAAAGGAGCTGGCTTCGGCAGTTGCCAACTCACACCACCGTTTTCGACCTGCGTGGTATTCGCCGACTGCACACTTGCACCAAAGACTCGTGCCTGCCTGCCTGCCTGCCTGGGCACCATGCGAGATCCGACAGCCGTGGAACCCCATCGAGACGGACAGTCTCACCTGTGGCATTGCAAATGTCTTGTTTGGCTAATTCAGTACATGATTTAGCTGACTTGTCTCAAATAGCTTGAATCACAAAATAAAATTTGCGATCACAGTTTTCATCGAGACCCACGCGTATCACAAAGGGGTGGAGGGGCTCGACCACACATGTCGTGGAGTGTGACTTGCGTTGGAATAAGCTATAAAAGTCAAATAAGACGGTTGTCATTTCGCAGACGTGACATGATCTCGTCGGCCTCATCGTTTCTCCTGCTTCATGGGCCGCACTGCCCCTCATGATGCCCCTCGGGGCGATGCGTGGAAGCGTTTTGGCCCAGACAAGAGCGCACGGAACAAAGCAAACGGCACCAGACCTATCGATCAATCAATCACCCCGTCTTTCCATCATCAAACCCGGATATACTCCGAGACGGAAACGATATCCATTTTCTACGTTGTCACAAGACAAGGGTTCACAATAGGATACGAGGTACAATAATCTCCCGTCCGCAGCCAAACTGACCGCGATGGCAATTTCATGTGGCCATCGCGGCATTTACATCACCACGCCATCTTGGCAATGATAGACTAGTCCAACGTGGTGAGCTGACGTTGTTGCTACGTATTCAGTCATCACTCACTTTAGGATACGTCCTGACGATCAACTTGCGCAATTCATCCATAATCAGAACCGCCAGCGCGAAACCGAAAGGCGGACCCCAAAACATGGCTGGGATCGGTGTGGTGCCAAACACCTTCTGGAGCCCGGACCCATATAAATTGACGATAGCGATCAGCGCCGTACCAATCATTGAACAGGGTACAATCAGGTTTCGCCTTGGTCCCCAGAGCGGATTCGACTGTAAGAGCGAGACCCTCCTGTTACGGATAGCAAGGAGGTTGCCGTATTGAATGAACACCATGGTCACGTAGCTACTCCGAATCAATGATCGAGTAGCAGAGGAGAAAAAAAATATCACTTACTATATACACTGTCCGGTGTTGACGAGCGTCTGGGGATCAACGGTCGATTTCTGCGTCGATATATTTGTCCAGTTGTTGTAAGTTAAGATGACGTCGTAGAAACCGAGGCCGTTCTGATCCATGTATAGGAACCACATAGCCATACAGCAAGGCCATGCCATAAGCCCGGTAAACTGTTCGACGTGTAAGTGCATGTTCTTGGAAGGTGTACCATCACTAACGAAGTAAATTTGCACAAAAAGCCGCCAGTCTGTTAGGCGATCCGTCCTGGCATTCCTCGGTTTTCGCAGCATGAGGTCAGCCTCCGCTTTCTCGTACATCAAAGAGATGGACATGACGACGTCATTCGTAATAGAGAAGCAGACCTGTAGATACGAACTCAAAGGAATTTGCATTCCCATCAAGACGTTGGTGAGTACTGCCATAAATTCGGTGTATGAGCCAACCTAGACAGGTACGCTGTCACACGTTGCACCAAGATGGAGCGGTGAGGTAACACACTGGCATGAGATAGAGCGTCACTTTCTTGAGGTTGTCGAATACCAATCGGCCCATCTCGATGGCGACGGGGATGGATGCAAAGTCATTGTTGAGCAAAATGAGTGCAGCTTGCCGTCACCGTCTGGATCAGCTGGGGGTGACGATGGAATGGTGCGAACGAAACTGACCAGCTTCTTTCGCGACATCACTTCCACTTCCCATGGCGACACCGATGTCAGATGCCTTGAGTGCGGGTGCATCATTGACGCCATCACCGGTGACTGCGACGGTGTTGTCCCCACGAGACTTGACGTTTTCGACGATAGACATCTTCTGATCGGGAGTCGTGCGCGCGAACACGATTTCGGTGTAGGTACCCACGACCACGTTCCAGTCAAGGGGAGTAAGACTGGCGACATCTTCACCGGTGAGAACGAGGGATCGGATGGGATCATCATCGGAGGGCTTGATTAATGATGGGCGGATGTCCTCTGGAGATTTGTCGACCGCCGCACGCACATCGTCGATAGTCTCGACACGTTCCTGCGTGATAATACCAACCTAGACGGGTATCACTTGGGCAAGAACGTCGCGAGCACATCCAAGCAACAGCAGCCTACCTGATGAGCGATGGCCGTGGCAGTCAACTTGAAGTCACCGGTGACCATGAACACCCGGACACCGGCTCTCCGGATGACGTTGATGGCCACCGGAACATCGGGCCGTGGGGGATCGCGGATGCCTACCAAGCCTACCAAACATAGGTCATGCAACTCACCATGCATGTCCGCCTCTAGATCGCTCGGCGGCAGATCGCTCTTGAATACCTCGAGCGGTTTGCGGCATCTACACCATTTTCGAATGAACAAGCAAGCGCGGGAAACCACGGAATCGTCTCACAACGCAAGGACACGCTGACCTTCACTTGACCATGCGCTCTGAAGCGCACCAAGCTGCTCCCTCGCCGAGTCATCAAACGGTACGACAGAGCCGTCTGACCTCATGACCGTGCTGCAGGAGCGGAACAAGATATCTGGAGCACCCTTGACGAATATCCAGACCCTGCTGTTCTTTTCGCTGACATCACCATCGACCGTATCGTTGACCTCGACGACGGAAAGCATCCACTTGTTCTTGGAGTTGAACGGGATTTCAAACAGACGCCTGGACTTTTCCAAGAGCGAGGAGGTATTGATGTCCAGGCTAGGGATAGAGAGTGACTCCGAGAAGCGGAGGAGAGCAGTGTCGGTGGGGTCTCCCTTGATGGTACGCTCCGCGATTGGGCGGTTGGCGGTAGTAGCATCAAACTTTGCGTCATTGCAAAGCCTGGCGACCTTGTGCATGGCATCAAAGCCAGCGTATAGTCGAGGGTCGTCGGCTTCCGCTACTTGCCCCTCGACCTCGTGAACTTCCATGGAGGTATCGAGGAACGCGAGTGATGTAACGGCCTAAAAACGAGTTATCGAACTGGTCGTATCGAAACGTCAGTACGGCTTACCATTTTGCCTGCCGTTAGAGTACCCGTTTTGTCGGAGCACAGTACAGATATACATCCGAGGGTCTCAATAGTTGCCAAGTTTTTGACGAGGACGTTCCTCTTCGCCATGCGACGTGCAACTACAGTCAGAGAAAGAGCGACACAGACAGGAAGACCCTGGGAATGAGGGGATTGGGCATTTGGGATCCACTAATCCACATGAAGGGACTGACCTGAGGCACGAATGCTGTCAGACACCCGATAGAGTTGATGATCGCATTGCTCGTGGTGAGGTAACCTGGGTAGCTAGTGCGAAGCCAAACACCGTACAAGAGGAGGGAGAGGCAGAACAGAGACAGGGCGACGGCGGAAATGACTTTGGTAAAGAACCAGATTTCTTTTTGGATCGTCGTCAGTTTGAACTTTGTCTCGCCAGACATACGGACCAACCGGCCCATGACAGTGCGATCACCGGTGGCGAACACTATACCAGAGCAGTTGCCCTGCGTGACAAACGTTGAGTTGAGAGCCAAATTGCGTGTCTCAAGGGCGTTGTCAGAGGTGGCATCGAGGGACCCGGGAACCATGTCACTAGAACAAGGGTCAGTGATGTCACGACGTTGCAAGAAGCCGTTGAAGCGACCTTTCACCGGTAAGAAGAGAGCGGTCGAAGCGCAAATCGGAGGACATGTGAACGATCCTGAGATCTGCAGGGACACGATCACCAGTAGAGAGTACGACGATGTCCCCAACAACGATGTCGTGTGCGTGGATGAGCAGTTGGTCACCATCCCGTATGACTGCAGCATCCTCGGCAATGAGGGACTTGATGGACTTCATGATGCGGTTGGCATTCCAGTCCACCAAAGCGTAAAAGGTGGCGGAAATGATGACGACGAGTAGCTGTGGGGAGAAGTGAGGATGAGAATGAGAAGAAAAGCGTGCAGGCGAGGTGGGGCTTACGAGGAGAATAGCGACGCCGAGGTTGAAGATTTGCGGGGGATTTCCCAAGGGCTTATAGGAGAGCTAGAGAATGATGTATGATCGACGGGAAGAGGGGCAGATGAGAAAGGGAGACCGACGATGGTAACAATGAAAGCGATCCACATGAGGAAGTTGAAACCACCGAAGACGTAGTTGAGGACCTTGAGCCAATACTGGGTGGGGGGAGGGCTGATGATGTTTTTCCCATCCCTTGATCTACGCTCGACGGCAGAGGACTCGAGCCCGACGGCGGGGGTGCATGAGTAGCGAACATAGACTTGGTCAGTTGGGACGAGGTGTACGTCGATGGCGGCGATGGCGTCCGCAGGGTCAGTCGACTTCTTTGGTTTTTCCGCGAGTCTCTCGTCCACACGGATCGAGAGCGTACGGTACCTGTAGGCGTCGACATATCAGCGAAAAAGCTGGGGATGTGTGGGAGGGGACATACTCTATCTGTAGTCCATGGTTCCCATGACCGTCCCTCGACTTGCGCGAGCTGGAGTCGCCGACGAGCTTCTCCATGATAGCCACACGAGCTTGGACAGAGCGCAACCCGATATGAGCTTATATCTGGCGTGTCCCCTCTTGCAGAGAGGGCGGACCGGGTGCGCGGATTTCGCCATTGCCGACCTGCCATAGTGCGCTAATTTTGCCACCCCTCCACCACTGACTCTGATAAGCGCTATCTCTAGGCACGACTCCCCTCCCAGTCCAGCGCTCTCCGTGCTCGAACCTCCTCACGACGCCGCAATGTACGTCATGCTGGTGAAACGTTTGTACGTCTGCTGCAAAACGCACCTCTCGCTCGTAGGTAGAGGCACCCTGTTGCCATGCCAACCAGTCTGATATCCATCTCACACTGTGACGAGAGATGACAGCGGGGTTCGGCAATCAGCGTGCCGGCTGGGCGGCGGACTTCTCTTCGCACGTGCCCGAAGCCGACCTGGAACGTTCTTGGCCAAGTGCCAGGGCTAGCACTCATCTCCGGGGTCGTCCCGCGTGGAGAAGCTGAGCGACGACATCATCAAGTGGCGATCAAATGATGACCCAGTTCGCACACTCAAGTGGGCCGATGGAGCAGCGCTTCTCCCAGTCGTACTGGACCGAACCGACTGGTCTGCGCGCTAATTGTTCCCAAGACGGGCATACCCAGAGCTCAATGAGATCCCTTCCGACCGACAAATTCACCATCATGACCCACCAGAGGCAGAAGCCAGTCTGGTGACCTGTAAAAATGTGTGCACACGCCTGCGATACACAGCCGAGATCACTCGGCTGTACATAGCAAGGGCGCGCATTCACAGCGGTGTGGAGTATTTGAGGACAAGTAGGGTCAGTGTCGACAGCAGACGGCATGGGAAGGGCACGGTCGTGGGAGGTAGAGGGAGACAAGGGTCGCGTGGCATCCGGGTCTTGATCGTTCCTGTAGGGCTGTCCTTATCTCCATCATGCAAGAAGAGTGATTTGACGTCACATGACCAGACTGCTCATGCTCCTGACTAGGGGCACCGTCTTGGGCTGCTTGAAACACCCTAATTTTAGGGTTACCCCTTTCCCTCATTACCCATCAAGTCTACAGGTTCCCTGATACCATGAGAAATCATTTAGTGAATGTGTGCTGGGTTTACATCATGTTATGTTACCTGCCACATGTAGATCAAGGTTATCTTGCAAGCCATCAAGATGATCATTATCATCTGTAACCATATAGACTGCATGTTGAGATAACAGGGCCATTATACATACAATTGTCATATACAGCACTTTTCACAGATAACTTGCATTGATACATTAGGAAATTGTCAACTTACTCTTTTATGCTTTTTACTACTTTGTGGTCATAAGCAACATCTCAAAAAGCACTAAAGTACCAAAACTCTGAAAAGCTCCACATTTTTGCCCTTAAAATTACAGAAGTAAGCAAAGTATTAAAATTACTAGTGCTACTTTAGCTATTATGCTAGATCCAGATAGGGACAGGCATAGATCTTGCTATGGATTAAGTGGAAGAAGTGAACCAAAGATAAGCTTCAAGATGAGTGGAGGGCAACAAATGAAGTGTTGTGCCCAAGTGATACCAGCTACACTTCCAGGGGTGTGCCAAGATTAGATGCTGATGATCCTCTGGTTAAGTGCCAGGATACAAGCAGTGGATTCCAAGTACATAGATACAAGAAGTAGTGGAGATGTGAGAACTGTGAGGTAATTGCAAGGTAGAAGTAGCATAAAGAAAGATGGGACAGGAAGTATGCTACTTTATAGTATAGCTAATAGGGTTCAAGTAGAGATATATGGAGTAATCATGCTGATGAGTGATGAGTAAGGTATCCATGTAGAAATGGATGAAAAGAAATGGAATAATTATAAGTCAGCTGATTAAGAGATAGAAGGCCTGGGCAAAGGGCTTAACAAGAGAGTGGTTCAGGCAAGGCTGGAGTGCAAGAAGAGCAGAATCTAAGAGTAAAAGTAAACAAGAAAGCATCTGAGGTGTGAGAAGAGCAGAAACTAAGACAAGGAGATAAAGGAAAAAGGAAAGAAAAGAGGAAAATGTAACATTAGCAGTATATAGCATGAGAGCTGAAAAGTCCACAACCTGCCACTAGAAATAGACACTATAGGCCACAAATTGATGCCTGGTGAACTAGTATAGGATAATGGGGTTAATCAAAGCCTAAGTAAGTGGGGATTGTTCTGATGGCAGTAAATTTGATGGCAAGTGTATTGCAGCCAAGAGTAGCAAAGTACAATGAACTTTCTTAGGGCCATGCAGTTGATAAGACTAGAGAAGCAGTAAAAGGGGTTAAGAACTTGGACTTAAAGAACCATAATAAGACAACAAACCAGGAAAGTAAAAAGGAGAGTTGAAGAATGGAGAAAAATGTTGATAATAATAGTTTGGCAAATTAAGGAGAGTAGAAACTGATGGTGTAGTTTGAAAAATGGAAGTAAGGAATAAGTGCTGGTATATGTGTATATCATAACAATATATTGAAGTAACCTATATTTATAAGATAAAAGCCTAATAGCAGAGGTTAATAATTGTAAAAGATAGAGAAATACTGAAAATCAGACTAATTATTTAAAATGTGAAACTAATCCCTAAATAGAAGCTAGGCAAGAGAAATAGGACACAAAGAACTTAGAAAACTCAGAAAATCAAGGAAGCAAGCCATAGGAGTCAAGTAAGGCTAATGGCACAAGTACTCAAGTCTTTTTAGACTTGAGCCTAGCCCTGCCACTATATATTGCTGCATAGCTTTAGCCATGCAATATATAGTGACTCAAAAAATTGATTCAATATTTAGTATGTTTTCAATGTTTATAGAATAACTCCACAACAAGAACAAATAAAGCTAAAGTGTAAGTTGATGACTAATAGTAGTTGATCAGGGCTACATGAAAATACCAGAATCATACAATTCTGATCAAAATTGATTGAGATATGGATAATTTAAAACAGGAACTTATTAGATCTGTTATAAAGTAACACTTTAGCATCAGAACTGGTCATGTGATCTCATGTAATCATGCACAAGAAACCCCTAATGTGAAACCCTGGTCTAAGGTTTCTCCTTTATTTCAGAGTTTATCTGGCAGAAAGTCACATGACAGCATATGACATGGATTATTCAGGATCTTTGAGATCTTATTTGGATCTGGATCTGATCTCAGATCTATTTGTGGCAGATCTTAAGATTGGATCTTATCTGTGGCTAAGATTCCTGTTTTTATTATTGCTGCATAGTAGACCCTGCATCCTTCTCTTTTCTTCCATTCCAATTATCTCATGGCTTACTGCAGGGAGTTAGTTATTTCATTACTTATGCCCTATGCCCTATTTTCTTTTTAGTCAGAGTTCCCATACTGGTGTACATAGATTATCTGATTTGTGCACCAGTTCCTGAAATATATAAGGAGCAAGAGGGGCAAGAACTGGTCTTTCCAGTCTTAGTCACTTAAGCCCTAGATTAGGCTTTCACAAGTAATCCCTAGGAGTCATACTAACATGCATTCTTCACATAAGGGCTAATGCTACTGCTGAATGAGTGAATCCATCCTAACCCTAATCCCATCTGAGGGTGCTTTTTTTACTAAGTAAGCTTTTATGGCTAGTGGCTCTAACTAGGCAAGTAAAAAGGAAAGGATGAGCCTAATCAAGACTATGAAGGGACAAGCCCCAGCCAGGCCTTAAGGGAGAATCCCCAAGAGATTACTTGTGAAAGCCCAAGGCTCAAGTAACAAAGACTGGAGAGCCAGCTCTTTATACTTTCACCCTTATTTATTGTCTAAGAAATAAGGAAAAAGCATGGAGTGGAAATAAAAAAATGCCAGTAAAGGGCAGGCATAAACATGAGGAAAGAATGGAAGAGAAAACATAGCCTTGGAATGGAAGTGCAGGGTCAGAGATACTGCACTGATAAGGGTGGAAATCTCTGCCACAGATAAGATCCAATCTAAGATCTGCCACAGATGTATTTAGATAAGATCCAGATCCAGATCAGATTCAATAAGATCCATGGAGATAAGATAAAGGGCAGTTTTCAGGAAGATCCAGGGAAAATCCATGTTAGGTAACTAACTGTCACATGACCACTGCTGGGAAAAGAAAATAATAAATACTCTTAAAGAATAAAATCACAGACTAGAGTTAAGCCAAAAAAGAGGTTTCTTGTGTATGATCATGTAATGTCATGTGACTGGTTTTAGTGTAGCAGTGTCACTTTGTAACACTACCCTGTTTTTAGCTGTAAAGTTCTAAAAAGCATATAGAGACTTCTTCTGTCTTGTACCCATTATTGTCTAGGTCTTTTCCTGTGAACTCTTAAGTAAAAAGAAAGTGGAAAAAACAAATGTAAAAAGTTGGTAGAAAAATAAAAAAATTGCTTTTCATTTTTTTGAAATATCTTCAGATCTTTATCTTCATATATCTTACTATCCTGTCTTTGGGTCAACTTGTTCCAAAATTGACATCAGAAACAAGAAAAAAGTAAATTAGACTGCTAAAAAAAAAGGGCTGAAAATCTAAAAGTCTTATGAAAACTTAAAGACTTGAGTGGTAATGCAACCAGAAAATGTATCTTCTAGAGGTAGACTCCAGTAATAAAGAACTTGACTGGAAGAAAATAATGAACAGAAAAGAAGGAAGGGACTCTTAGCTGCTGCTGGTGAAAATCAAAAATACTAATCTTCTTCTGGGAAGTCCAGCTGCTGACTTCTTGCTTGATGTTGTCAAAAATGGTCAACTCCATCTTTAGAGTAAGTTTGCATTTGAAAACCTGGACCCTGTCTTTAGACTGAATTTCTGAGCTTTAATCTATGGTAGAGTTTTGATCTTTTACTTCTTGGAAATCTACTAATCTTCTTTAACCTTTTAGTGGTAGTTTGAGAACTTTCCAGTTTATTCTTGATCTTGAATACTAAGTCTTCAAATTGGCTATCCATTGATTGACTGTGAACAATTCTTATGCCTGGCTTATGGTAACTTCTGCTTCTGAGATAAATTCAACTAACTGCTAGCTCTTACAAACTAGGCTGATTGCAAAAAGACTTTTCTTCAAGAACTCTAACTCTTTATGCCTTTTAATGTCTTGCTTAGGACCTTAGTAACTCAAATACTTTTTCTTCTAGGCTTTGGCTGTCTTCTGGTTAGACTTTTCATACAAACCACCTGCCTAATTGCCTTTTGACTGGGTGGAGACTACTGAGTAACAACTTCTGCTTTCAAATACTTTTCTTCTTGTCATGAGAAACAGTTTAAAGTCATGCTGAGAACTTGACCTTGGCTACTAAATTGATTTGGCTTGCATAAACAACCTAATGGCAATGTACACAGCATATTAGACAGTGTTTAATAGCCACAGAGCAGTATATCCAGTGCTATATAACCATATCCAATGACTTCACAACTCTATAATTCACTATGCATTCTATTTTCTCTGCTCAAAAGAAAAATATTCTTTCTTTGGCTTCTCATGGCTATTCCACTTGCTCTATTGCCCAGCAAACTGGTCTTGGCAGGTCTACTATTATCAGAACTCTTTATAATATCCTTTTCAATTGCCAAATGCTTTTTTCTGATTGTTTCTTCAAGCTTTTTTTTATAAATTAATATTCTATTTGCTTATAAATCAGAACTGGCAGAACTGCCAATGCTGTCCAGGCTATCAACAATATCAATACCATTATTTTCCATCTAGTTACCTTTCAAACTGTTAAAAATGTTCTTAAAAACATTTATTTAAGACTATGGTGAAAAAGAAAAAGCCCTTGCTTAGTGCAAGATATAGGTAGAGTGTTATGCACTGGCACCACTTAGCTAAGGGTTATTTTTCATTCTACCCTAAACTAAGTATCATTTTCTATTTAGATTTCTTTAGCCTCTTTCACTTTTTTTAATCTTATCTTATCTTATCTTATCTACCTCATTTTATCTTCTTCTATCTTATTATGATTCTATACCATGTGTTCTGATCTAGCCTGGTCTAGTCTTTTACCTTATTATAGTATAGTCTTCTATAATATCATGATCTAGCTCTTTAATGTCATACCTCATTGTTATCATGCTTTCTTCTCATTGCCTTCTTTTATTAGTTTCTATTTAGTTCCTCTTTGCCCTATTTCCTTATTTAGCTTTGTTTTCTGTACACTAGCTATCCCATGTACTTCTCATAGCCTGGTACATGCACAGTAGATAGCAATATATAAAGAAGGGCAAGAGTATAGACTGGTTTCCTAGTCTAGAGCACTTATTTTCTTGTTTTCTTGTTTTCTTGTTTCTTGTTACCTTGGTTTCTGTTTTCTAGTGCTCTCTAGGCTGCCATTTCTTTGTTTTCTTTTACATGGGTACCCTTCCAAGGTTGTTTTCTCTTGGTTTAATCTGGACCCATAATACAGAAAAGGTTGGCCTTTGCTCTAAAGTACAAAGAATGGACTGTGAAGAATTGAAAAAGGGTAGTTTGGTTAGATGAGACTAAAATCAACAGGTTTGGATCAGATAAAACAATGGTTCTGAAAAAAAAAGAAAAAGGGGTTGATTTAAAGACAGGTGCAAGAAATAGTCAAGCATGGAGATGGAAATATCATGGTATGGGAATATATGAAATGGAATGGAGTATAGTATCTTGCAGAGGTTGAGGAAAGAATGAATGCTAATTAGTATATGTTCATTTTGGAGGATCACATGCTGTCTAGCCTAGAGGAAAGTGAAATTTCTAAAAAGAAGATAATTTTTAGCAGGACAATAATTCAAAACATACTTCAAAAATGGCCCAGAAATGAATAGAAAACAACAACATTTTTCTTCTGGACTAGCCTATATAGTCTTCAGATATTAGTTCTATTGAATATCAATAGATTCATTTTAAGAAGAAGCTGGCTTAGTATAAAAGAACATTAAAAGGGATCTGGAAGTTGTGAAAGAGATAAAGAAAGTGTGAAATAATATTTCATTAGAGATGTGTCAGAATTTAATTGAGAGTATGCCCAGAAGATTGAAAGCAGTGAATAAGGCCAAGAAAGGCCATTGTTACATCCTGTGCCAATAGGTCAACTCTGCTATGTCTCCAGTGCAACTTCAGTTGCTTTCACACTTTAAGCTGCATATTTCCTAGTTCCCTTTACCTCTGTCTTTTCCTATCTAATGATTGTTTCCAACTTTACCTATGCTAACTCCATACCATTCCAATACAACTCCATAGTTCCTCTGATCTCACTTTCTATTCCTGTTTCTTTCTGCCTTGCTTCTTCCTGTCACTATTTAGTTTCAGTTTGACATTATTTGACATTGTCTCCTTTGACATCTCCATTCATATCCAGGATGCATTGGCACCTGCTTTATTTATAAGACAACTCCTTTTATATCTCCACTTCCTCCTTAGATAATCTGCCTCTCTGAGGTATAAGTACTGTAGCTCTGTATTTTGTACTGGAGTTGGAATATTGACCATAACATGATGTTATGATCCTCTTAGACCCCCTCCTGCTTTATAACTTGACATTATACTCTACACTAAGTCTCATGACTTACTTCATGACTTGATATTGTACCTTTTGTTGGAAAAGGCCCTATAATCTATCATGGACCTCCAGTAGTTTCCAACCCCTCCATAAATCAGGGTACCCAGTACTAGCATAAGGGCACACCACATAAGATAAAGCCAAGCCCTATTTACTCTGGAGTTATCTGAAGTATATCTGAAGTATGTTGCAATCTTATAATAGTATATTTCAACTCCCACTTGTGCTGGTACTGCTATTATGTCTATCCATGTAACTAGAGCCCACTCTTGCACTGTCCTTGATCAGTTCAAGAGTTTCTCTGCCCACTGCACCCCAGGCTTAGCCTTACAAGCTCCTGCTCCCTTTTACTCATCCACACCTAGTGCTCCAGTTGATAAAGCCCCTGATGGTTCCAAGATTCCCCAACCTCCCCATATTCCTGACAACCATGGTGCCCAGCCAGAAGTACCAGATAATCCCAGAGATGACCCCTTTAATAGATATTCTAATATTTCAGAGAATGACCCTGAACTTTTCCCAGACCCAGAACCTATTCCCATTCACCATGATACTATCACCAATCTTGCTAGTGCCATTTGTGGATTAGCTTGCTCTTCCCATTGTACTCCTGAAACATTGCAGTATACCAAAATATGTGAACTGGACCAGTTTAACAGAACTGATACCTGGAAGCTCTGCATTTTTTTGATGCAATGTGAGTTAAACTTCCAGGATCATCCCAAAACCTTTGCCAATAACTGAGCCAAGGTCACTTATGCTCAGTCCTACCTTAAGGGCATGGCATTGGAATGGTTTGAGTCTGATCTCCTTTTTATTAAAGATCCTGACCTCCATTTCTTGTGGATGGACAATTATAAGGAGTTTGTTCAGAAACTCCAGACCAACTTTGGACCCCATGACCCAGTCACAGATGCAGGGCACCAGTTAGACCAGTTGACTATGAAAAATGGTCAATAAATCAACAAATATGTAGTTGAGTTTAACAGAATCGCATCTCAAGTCTGGGGCTATGGAGAAGGTGCCCTCCACCTGTTATGCTAGGCCTGGGTAGGGACAGGCATAGACCTTGCTATGGATGAAGTGGAAAAAGCAAACCAAAAATAAGCTTCAAGATGAGTGAAAGGCAACAAATAAAGTGTTGTGTCTAAGTGGTTCCAGCTATACTCCTAGGGGTATGCTGAGATCAGATGCTGGTAATCCTCTGGTTAAGTGCCAGGACACAAACAATGGATTCCAAGTACATAGGTACAAGGATAGTGGAGATGTGAAGATTATGAGGTAGTTGCAAGGTAGAAGTAGCATGGAGAAAGAGAAGACTGGAAGTACACTACTTTATAGTACAGCTAATAAGGTTTAAGCAGAGACATACAGAGTAATCATGCTGATGAATGATGAATAAGGTATCTGTGTAGAAATGAATGGAAAGAGATAGAACAATTATAAGTCAGCTGATTTAAGAGATAGAAGGCCCAGGCAAAGGGCAATAGGCTAGGCTAGAGCACGAGAAGAGCAGAATCTATGAGTGAAAGTGAACAAGAAAGCACCCAAGGTGTGTGAAAAGCAGAAGCTATAATGGGAGAAAAGAAGAAAGGAAAAAAAAGAGGGAAACATAATATTACCCCCCTGCTAGGGATGAAAGACTCATGACACCTCAAAAGGCATCATAGGATGGCCCCAGAGAGCCAGTAATGTTGGCCCAGCCAACCTTATCAATGATGTCATCACAGAAGTCATTATTAGTGTGATAAGAAGGAGGAGGGGATAACAGAGCTGCAGAAGGGCAGTGATAGGAGCCCTGGGAGTGGCAAGATCCATGTAAGCAGTGAGAGGAGCAGGAGGACCCATGGAAAGAGGTTGTCATATCCCAGACCTCTGACCTGAATTCTGACCCCATTTTGACCTGGCTTACAATTGGTTTTTGCACCTAGTAAGCTGCTCCAGCCCTCTGACTCCCCTCCAGGCAACTCTGGCCCTCCATCACCATTCCAGTCTCTTCCAGTTATGCATGTACACTTCCTGCCTCTCAGCATTATATGCTCCCCTGGGCTTCTGCTCCCACTCTGCCCCATTCCACTTTCAGTCTATCTCTGCTCTAGTTAAGTACTACCCTAGTTTCCCTTTGTTTCTCCAGACTGTCCTGATATAACTCCATTACCATTCCTGGTCAGCTACCATTACCATTATTGTTACTATTCCTGTTTTATTCCTGTTCCTTGCTCTCCCCTGTTTTATCCTGTCACCCTTCAGTTTCAGTCTGACATAATTGGACATTGTCTTCCTGACATCTCCATTTGTTTCCTAGATATCTAGACATCTGCTTCACTTCTGAGTTTGCACCTGTCTCATTTCATTATACTTCTAGATAGTTCTGCCTCTCTGAGGTATAAGTACTGTAGTTCTGTATCTTGTACCTCAGTACAAATATTGATAAAAACACCAGAAAACCCTCTTGTCATTGTTCTCACTCTGCTCAAGCCTTGGGCTCACTTGAACCCTCTGGGTTACTCTGGAGTAACTCTGAGGCTACACGATATCCTCAAAGGAGTCATAAAGCCTCACCCCCATAACTAGGCTTGACTTTTCTTGTCCTGTCTGTTTCTTCTGTTGAGCATAGAGACAGCCTTATTACCCACCCCAACATCTATGTAAATCAGGACAATAAAGAAGTGCAAGGGCACACCCCATAAGGTGAAGCTGAGTCCCATTCAACCATTGAAACCCTTTCTAGATTTCCCTGGAACTCTCCAGAGCACCCCAGAGTTCTGATCTTTCTTCAGCATCAAGGGTTTCATTTAAAAAAGAGGAACTGGTTAAAAGTATACTTGTCTTGGTATAGATTTTAACAGTCTCTTTTTAGTAGAATGGAAAGTTTTAATAGAGGTGCAGAATGAGCTGCAAGAGGAGGAAGAGGTGGAGGAGAAGACAAGGGGGTTAGTGACATGGCACTGAGCAGGGCAATAAGCTTGGATATGTTTAGGGTACCAGTGGAGGCAGTAGGGACATTGGTAGGATAGGCAATTAATGCAGATGTGTCCCAAGCATTGACAGTGAAAACATGCCTTATGAAAGTGAGGGTAAGAGGGAGGAAGATAACTGTCATCATAAAGGCTGGTCCACCAGGCTTCAGCATGTTCTAGGGCTGCAAGCTCATTATTATTGAGGGGAAAGGAGGAGGTGGATGGAGTAGTAGGGTTATAACTTCAGGCAGTGGCCAGCTTGTACATGTATCGGTCAAGGTCAGTAAGAAATTCACCCATCTTGAGTTGATAGGTGAAAGCTTTAACATTAAAAAGAAGCTCTCAATGGATAGAAGTAATGAGGGCTTGGACAAGTGAGACTTGGGCATGGGGAATGCAAGCAAGAGCAGATGCAAGGAGGGGAAGACAAAGAAGTTGCATGTAAATTTGGTAGAGGAGCCATAGAGGTAAGTACATATCTAGATGTGAGCTGATGGAGATGGCAAGGTGAGAGTCCATGATGTAGGTCATAACCCAATGGGTATAGTCAGGGAATGGGGTGCCACGACAAAGAGCATGGGCTGAGAGTGGGAGGTTGATACTGAGGATTCCAGCAGACCTGGTATTATTGGCAGGAGGAGGAATGGGAATGAGGGCAATGATGGCTGGGCCAATGGAGATAGCAGGGGAAGAGGCTACAAAGTCCTCTGAAGAAAGTTCTGAGGCAATTACAGAAAAAGGAGAAGAAAAAGTGTTAGTAAGTGAAGAGGGAGAAGAGATAAGTGAGAGCTCAATGGGAATTTTCTCAGTGGGAAGTTGCAACAAGGACACTGATGGGGTGTTAAGGGGGGTATTGCATGAGTGAAAGCCTTGGTCAATGGTGAAGATCATGGTTATTTGTGACAGTGGGTGTTTTTCTTAATCAGAGGAGGAAGAGAAGCAGATGGGGGAAAGTAATGAGGGTGGAGGATTTTATACTTATTCAGAGTGGACTGGGAATGTTTCAGGTTCTGTTCAGGTTCCCAGGAGTTATCTTCCACCAAGTACCCTTTTCATCAGATCAGGAACTATTGATTGCCTAGGAAACCTTGATGTTTTAATATCCACTCTAATTTATATTCCTCCTCACCTTCTATAAGGTCCAGGAATGGAGCAGGGAAGTTTTTTCTGTGAATGTCATTTTTGCAATAGGGCAATAACAGTGATGCATGAAACACTAGGTGGATCTTCCATGTGGATGGAAGGTGGAGGTGGTATGTAATCGGAGAAAGGACTTCCATAATGGTAAAGGGTCCTTCCCATTTGGGTGAGAGTTTAGAATAAACAATGGCCCATTTCAAATTATGGGCTTCTAGCCACACTTTATCTTCCTTAATGAATGGGGAAAAGGTGAAGCAGATACAAGATGCCATGATTTGATGGGCTAAGTTGTGTGTGGTGAGGGCTTTATTGCAAGCTGCAAGGAGTACCTTAGTACAGTCAGCAACTGCAGGCATTAGTGACTTGTCAATGATGGAAAAAAGGGCATGGGGTTCATATCCCATCATAAGATAGAACAGAGATTGTCCTGTAATGGAGTGAGGGTGGCAATTGTGGACAAATTTGGCATGGGTAATAGAATCAGCCCATCTGGTAGGGTTAGAGCTGCAATAGATGCAAATATATTTCTCAATCTCCTGGTTTACTTGTTCAGTTTCACTGTTAGATTGAGAATGATATGCAGTAGAGAGGGAAAGGTTATACTCAAGGAGTTTCCCAAGCTCCTTAGTGAAGGTGGAGGTGAACTGGGGGCCTTGATTGGAGATGATTTTGTTGTAAAGACCATAGCAGAGGTATACTTTGTGGAAAAAGAGGGTGGCAATGCCCTTAGTGGTAATGGATTTCTTAGTGGGGCAGAGAATTACCCCCTTTGTAAGCCCATGGTTGATCATGACCAACAAGGCATCAAAGTCAGAAGACAGAGGAAGATCAGTGATTAGATCACAAGAGATCTGTTGAAAGGGGCAAGTGGTGGTAGAGCAGATAGGAGAGAGAGCAGAAGTAGAAGAATGGGTGTTTGCCTTGTTCTGTTGGCAAACAGGGCAGCCAGCAACATAGTTGCAGACAAAAGTGGCAAGGCTGGGCCACCAGAACTCAGCAGAGACAAGTTGTTGGGCTTTCAAGTAACTGGAGTAGCCAGTAGAGAGGTGGTTATGACAACATTGGAGAATTTCTTGATGGAGGTTAATGGAGGAAGGAATAAAGATGCAATTGCAGAAAGTGAGCAGCCTGTAAATTTCCTTCCAGTCAGAGATATGAGAGTGGAGGAATTTCTCATCCACAGAAGCATCCTGTTTTTGCAGGATGGAAAGGTAAAGGGGGTCACCCTGTTGATGTTCCTTAATGTGGGCAGAGAGGTTAGCATTGATGAGGTTGATGAAGAGTTCAGGAAGGAGAAGAGTAACTTCCTGATTATCCTGGGAAGTGTCAGGACAAAGATCAGGGTGGTAAGAGAGGACATCTGGCCCAGCAAGGGAGGTACCAGCAACATGAGAGAGTTGCAGGTCAAAGTCAGCAATATTAAGAAGCCAGTGAGCTTGTCATCAGTTGAGCTTCTGTGGGGATTTGAAATAGGTCAGGTTCTTGTGATTGGTAAAGACCTGAACAGGGGTAGAGGAGCTAAGGAGATACTGCCTTCAGGCTTTTAAAGCACAAATGACTGCAAGGAGTTCATGATTATAAATATCATAGTTCTGCTTAGCAGTGGAGAACATCTGGAAAAGATAAGAACAGGGGTGCCAGTCTCTGTTCTCATCAATTTGGAGAAGAATGCCTCCAGATGCATAAGCAGAAGCATCAGTGGCAATGGCAAAAGGGTGAGCAAGATCTGGCATTTGTAATACTGGTTGTAATAAAAAGATAGCCTTGAGGAAATTGAAGGCTTTCTGGGCAGCAGGTGACCAAGACCATACTGTGGACTTCTTGGTGAAATCAAGGAGAGGACAGGTAATAGTGGAGTAGTTGGGGATAAATTGCCTGTAGAAGTTAGCAAAGCCAAGGAATAAGTGAACATCTTTGAATTTGGAAGGGGTGGGCCACTGGGAAATACCAGTGAGTTTAACAGGATCCATGGTGAGCTCACCAGGACAAACAATTACAATTATCCCAAGGTATTCAACCTGGGAGACAGCAAAGGTGCATTTCTCCAGTTTGAGGTGGAGATCAAGTTCCATCATCCATTGAAGAACACAGGAGGTGCATTCCTGATGGGTGGTAGCATCAGGAGAGGAGATGAGAAGGTCATCCATGTAGATGACAAGCCATCCTTCAGTGATCATATGTCATATCCTGGATCTCTGACCCAAATTCTGACCCCATTCTGACCCAGCTTACAATTGGTCTTTGCACCTAGTAAGCCACTCCAGCCCTCTAACTCCCCTCCAGGCAACTCTGGCCCTCCATCACCATTCCAGTCTTTCCCAGCTACACATGTACACTTCCTGCCCCTCAGCATTATATGCTTTCCTGGGCTTTCACTTCCACTCCACCCCATTCTGCTTCCAGTCTATCTCTGCTCCAGTTAAGTACTACCCTAGTTCCCCTTCATCATCTCCAGACCCTCCTGATATAACTCCATTACCATTCCCAGTTAGTTACCATTACCATTATTGTTACTATTCCTGTTTTATTCCTGTTCCTTGCTTTTCCCTGTTTTATCCTGTTACCCTTCAGTTTCAGTCTGACATAATTGGACATTGTCTTTCCTGACATCTCCATTCATTTCCTAGATATCTAGACATCTGCTTCACTTCTGAGTTTGCACTTGTCTTATTTTGTTATACTTCTAGATAGTTCTGCCTCACTGAGGTATAAGTACTGTAGTTCTGTATCTTGTACCTCAGTACAAATATCAACAAAAACAACAGAAACACCCTCTTGTCATTGTTCTCACTCTGCTCAAGCCCTTGGGCTCACTCTGACCCTCTGGGTTACTCTGGAGTACCTCCAAGGCCAAGCAATATCCTTGAAGGAGTCACAAGATCTCACCCCCATGACTAGGCTTGACTCTCCTTGTCCTGCCTGTCCCTCC